>JAODUO010000083.1:497500-500000 GCA_025642075.2 Ridgeia piscesae | reverse complement strand
GAGACTTGACTAACACAACACTCTCCGTCGCCGGAGATGTTTCCCGGATGCGAGGCAGACGTCACCCGTTCAACACGTCCGCTCGCGCGCGCGGGGCATCGATGCGTTGACTTACATGGCGCAGGTAGACCTCGCCACGGCGCGACACCGCGGCCGAGTCAGGCGCCTTCACAGCGGGACGACGAGAGGCAAAGCCAACAAATTGCGCGTGCAAAATTTATGGGTAAACATATTTCTTGCGCGAACACCGAGCGCCACTTTGGTGCGACGTTTGTTTGGCGCTAAACGAAAGTTAGCGGCGTTGACTGCGCACGGGACTTTGAAGTTGGACTGTTCGCTTCACGTCGCGAGCGCCGTAATCAACGTGCATACATTTAGACCGAGTGAAATATCGCTCGGAAAGCGCGCTCGCAGGCGGCGTCCTCTCTATAGCACGCGTACGCGACGTGTTTCATGTTCGCACGTTCAAAACGGACCACCCAGAAGGTCGCTTGATCCGCCGTGACAGGATCAGAGAATCATTCGTAAATAGAATAGGTGGAAACTATAAATTAAGCTATTATTGCGGAGGCAGATAAAACGTTTCTGCTAATAGAAATCAAACACCATTTCAAAACTGGGGGAAATTATATACATGAGAACGAAAAAACGCGAAGTGGTCTGATTAGCTTTTTTGCAGCGCGCGATCGTTCTGAATGAGTCATATATTTGTTCTTTCGACACTTTTATTTTGTATAATATCTCATCAGGTAGACAGAGTGTGAAATATGGCCAAATAGAAATCAAAAGAATTATCATAATGTCTACGCTACATCTAGACCACAGTGAGGGAAATTATTAATACAACCATTAAAGCGCTATAATCGCGACACAATTACGGGATTGCGTAAATAATGATAATGGCGCCGGATACATTTGTTTGTGGCATAAACTATCGAAGTTGTACAATTTTGATCTATAGAGTGCACCAGTTTGATCTGGGGTTGGACGGGCGACGAGAACAAAGGCTCAATCTGCGCTGGCCGCCCACAGCGAAAAAATAAATTGAGGTGAGAGGTATTGGAGGAGGGCGACAGAGGACGAGTATTTATGGCGGCGTTGTAAAGGCATTAGTCAGCGACAGCGCACAGCGACTGGCCGAGAGGCGGGCGTTAGTGTTTGCTCGAACAGTCGTTATGTGGGCACAGCCTTTCTGCCCTCGTCAGTCTAGTTAACTATTTCAACGACTTCACACATTACTGGATCATTACTCTTGGTCGCGACTCGACGCTACGCTCGAGTCAGATAATTGTCGATGAGTTTTATAGACATCCTATTGACTTAAGACGTGATTCAGCCAACCCCCCACGGGCGGTCATTTGTTGTCTTGCTGTCGGTCGGTCTGTGGGTCTGTGGTCTGTGGGTCTGTGAGTCTGTGGTCTGTGGGTCTGTGTGTCTGTGGGTCTGTGGGTCTGTGGGTGTGTGGGTCTGTGTGTCTGTGTGTCTGTGGGTCTGTGGGTGTGTGGGTGTGTGGGTGTGTGCGTCTGTTGGTCTGTTGGTCTGTTGGTCTGTTGGTCTGTTGGTCTGTGGGTCTGTGGGTCTGTGGGTCTGTGGGTCTGTGGGTCTGTGGGTCTGTGGGTCTGTGGGTCTGTCTGTCTGTCTGTCTGTCTGTCTGTCTGTCTGTCTGTCTGTCTGTCTGTCTGTCTGTCTGTCTGTCTGTCTGTCTGTCTGTCTGTCTGTCTGTCTGTCTGTCTGTCTGTCTGTCTGTCTGTCTGTCTGTCTGTCTGTCTGTCTGTCTGTCTGTCTGTCTGTCTGTCTGTCTGTCTGTCTGTCTGTCTGTCTGTCTGTCTGTCTGTCTGTCTGTCTGTCTGTCTGTCTGTCTGTCTGTCTGTCTGTCTGTCTGTCTGTCTGTCTGTCTGTCTGTCTGTCGGTCGGTCGGTCGGTCGGTCGGTCGGTCGGTCGGTCGGTCGGTCGGTCGGTCGGTCGGTCGGTCGGTCGGTCGGTCGGTCGGTCGGTCGGTCGGTCGGTCGGTCGGTCGGTCGGTCGGTCGGTCGGTCGGTCGGTCGGTCGGTCGGTCGGTCGGTCGGTCGGTCGGTCGGTCGGTCGGTCGGTCGGTCGGTCGGTCGGTCGGTCGGTCGGTCGGTCGGTCGGTCGGTCGGTCGGTCGGTCGGTCGGTCGGTCGGTCGGTCGGTCGGTCGGTCGGTCGGTCGGTCGGTCGGTCGGTCGGTCGGTCGGTCGGTCGGTCGGTCGGTCGGTCGGTCGGTCGGTCGGTCGGTCGGTCGGTCGGTCGGTCGGTCGGTCGGTCGGTCGGTCGGTCGGTCGGTCGGTCGGTCGGTCGGTCGGTCGGTCGGTCGGTCGGTCGGTCGGTCGGTCGGTCGGTCGGTCGGTCGGTCGGTCGGTCGGTCGGTCGGTCGGTCGGTCGGTCGGTCGGTCGGTCGGTCGGTCGGTCGGTCGGTCGGTCGGTCGGTCGGTCGGTCGGTCGGTCGGTCGGTCGGTCGGTCGGTCGGTCGTCGGTCGGTCG
>JAODUO010000083.1:475000-495000 GCA_025642075.2 Ridgeia piscesae | reverse complement strand
ACTCCAAACAATAAACTTTATTTTGAAATCAAATCAAAGGTATAAATACATACTCGATCATAATGATGACAAAAGCATGGTTGCACGAGAACAAACGGAAGATGCGACAATTAATTATCTTACGCCAAAGACCTGTGACAACGCAGACATTAGCGCACTATTTAGTAATTCACAAAGACCCCCCGCGGTGCATCTGTTTCTAAAACGCAATAAAAACGACAGTGACAAATACGCATGAGCGGAATTAACATAATCACATCCGGGACGTATTTCCGCTACGCGCCGACGCAGAAAGTTTCCGCCAATGAAACACTTAATTAACTTGTTTTGAATCCGCCCGAAAAACACCGATCCGCGCCGCGCGCATGCAAACGAGCCTCCGGTTAATGTGACAAGCGATCGAGTTTGATTCGTCGCCAAACAAAAAAGTCTGCGTCGCCAGGACCTCCAGGTAACGCGAAACTAAATTAGCCCGTAATTCAAATGCGTCCCATTGACTTCCATGTTTATCAATGGCGGTTCGGTGACTCGACACAGACCGCGTTACTGTCAGCGCTAAATTGAAACTCCACGAGATGCCGTGACGAACCAACGCATTTAGGGCATATCGGGTGGAACAACGGTAAATTACGTTGCCAATATCTACTACAGATCGCATGTATATATTTCACTGTAGTCTATATACCCCTATATGTAATTATAGGGAAGGTCGACGCGATCCACTTATAAGCTAGACCTGTATTTATAAGTGTATTTACTCTAACTTTTGTACGTTTTTGCTGTTCTTTATTTCATTCCCAGTACTGTAAATGTTACACGCAATTTGAAATAAAATATTGGTATATTATTAGATGGATTACATTGTCCGAATCCAATTCAATAATGTGCTATTTTCTTAAATCCTTTGTACACAAACACGACTGTTAACACATATAAAGTCGCTAAAGTTTTAACAATTTAGGCACTTCTTGAGTTCGTTATTTCGACAGATACGACTATACAGATGCAACATTTAACAATCACTTTAGCAATCGGTATGGGAACTTGCTTGCTACATTTCACTGTAAACACTTAAACGCCATTCCTGTTTACAGTTTTCTTTGCCAGGGAGACATACAGACACATACATAACTTATTTATACTTACACGAATCACTAAGTGATACTGTCTGCTGCAACAGGTATAATCATTAGCAGGAAGTTCGCAGAATTATTTCAGAATCCGTTCTTCTCTCTACCAATGCTTGGAATGTGTAGAAT
Source organism: Ridgeia piscesae (assembly GCA_025642075.2). Lineage (NCBI taxonomy): Eukaryota > Metazoa > Annelida > Polychaeta > Sabellida > Siboglinidae > Ridgeia > Ridgeia piscesae. The sequence continues at coordinate 493,741 of JAODUO010000083.1, read as the reverse complement.
GGAACCAGGCAACTTGAAAGTATTTGCGGACAGACCTATTGCCTCTGCAGTAAGTACCAACTACATGCAGGTATAACAGGTGTTTATTGTTTGAGCGTTATATTTACAAGTTTACAAATATTCGGACACATCTTTCCTGTTGCGAATACTACTTCCGGCGTATTAAAAACACATTTTGACAGGCAGTATGTCTTTCTTTAACAATGGTTATATTCATTATATATTTTCTTACATTTGTTTTTTATGTAATTGTTAATATATATATATATATATATATATATATATATATATATATATATATATATATATATATATATAATAGTATTGTTATTATTATTGTATACATGATATACATCAGCATTATACCATCAACGATTATAATAGTATCAACATGTTATTGCCTATTTATTTTGTATTATTATCGAAACACTTGTGCTAAGCAACTAAGAAAAAATTATTATTTTACTGGTGTCTTTCAGAACATCTTTTCAGAACAAATATCCTTATGGTCGTTGTACGCGACTGTGGTGAACTTGGAAAAACACGTATATATATATATATATATATATATATATATATATATATATATATATGTATATATATATATATATATATATATATATATATATATGTATATATATATATATATAATATATATATATATATATATATATATATATATATATATATATATATATATATATATGCATATATATTGATATATATATATATATCCGATATATATATATATATATATATATATATATATATATATATATATATCGGAAAGATGTAGGTAATATGATATTCAGCGGAAAGTCTAAACGTACTTGATAGTAACCAGTGACAACATCCGACTCGAGCACGCGCAGTCACGTCACCCGAGTAATGTTTAACCCCCGGAAAACTGCAAAAATACGGCTTTAAACAGCTCGCTTTTGAAGCCACCGTCCAATTTATCGTTGAACCTTCACGAAGCCGCTTAGAGTCACGAATATAATTGATTTAATTTAACGGTTGTGGTGAAACAAAACCGGGGAATGCCTTCGCTCATTTACGGCGGGGCCGAGGCGCGGTCGGTACGTGGAACTATTTTGTGGTCGTAATAAAAACCGACGCACCTGTGTTGGGACGTTTCCTGTCGTGTTAGAGGTGAATAAACAGTGTGTCAGTTAATAACGTGTCAGTGCCCACGTTTGTTTGTGCTGTTGAAAATAACTGTTCGTTCATCATTGGCTTAAACAAATATCTTTGTTCAGCCAAAGAGAGACATTCCGAGTTATCTGGCTCGTTTCACTAATATCCAATTATGAACCAGTGAACCGTATTTTTTTTTTTTTTTAAATCGATTACACTTCTTAACAGCGATTTGTTCATTGAAAAATCTCAATATCAGGACGCGGTATCAGGACAATTCCGTCGGTGTCTCGCTGAAATATTGTTCCCTGTGATATGGCAGTGTTTTTTGTTTATAAAATGTTATAACATGTTTTCGTAAGATAAGTGCAATTTAACAACGGATTATTGTTAACGGTGAAAATTCTTTAAACTATTATTCCAAGCGGGAATCGTTTCATTTGACTTTAGTTTTAAAGAGAACTTCTTCTAACTCTATACACGTGTAATTTGATCGCAAATTCATTTATTTTATGGATGGTTCATCTATCCAATACTCACACAATACCAACATATCTAACTGAAGATTTGTCATTACATTTGGTCAAAATCACGTAGTCCCCATATCAAAAAACACTTTTTTGTCTACCTTTAAAAAAAATCCGATGCTATACCGGTTGGAATCGTACCTTCCGAAGCCTATATGTGGGACACACGGATAAAACTCGAGTGGAAACCGGACAACTCCAACCTCGGCCTTTGGCTTTGAATAGGCGTTTTGTTACCGTCATGAATCGGTGTTGAAAACCTTCAAATTAGACTATTTCACCTGACGAGTTCGTTCCCACAATTCGTCCCGCCCGTGAAAGGTGAAAGGTGCGCGATCGTTATCTCCGCTAAATCGTGTCGTCCGCCCATTGACTTTTTACCGCCGGCCATTGTGTTCGACTCCGTGCCCGGGAGACAGCCCGAGCCCGGCGTTGAACCGTCGGCGTGACGGGTCGTGTCACCGTCGACACTCGTTGGCGGGTGAAGCCCCCAACCTTGTCATTATTACCCCCGAGGTGGCGATTGACTGATGTCTGCCGTAACCGAAATCGACATTTGATCAACCGGCCCCGACAGCGCGTGTCATTTCGGGCCCTCAATTCGCCGGCGTCGTGCTGAAAGCGATACCCGCCTCCGGACGCCGAGTCCGTGATTTATCGCCGCCGCCGCTATTCCGCCGACGGCGTCTTATAATCGGAATTGTATCAAATTTGTAATTGGGGGCGTCGACTCGATGCGCAACCATTGTCGATCGGGCGCGCACGTTTTATTCGGGGTATTCGCCGAGGACGGGGGCAGGGGGAGCGTCGCCGACCCCCGTCGCTCGTGTCTGCCCATGTTCTGACGGTAATTGGGGTGTCGTGGACTCGGGCGACAATGGCCGCCCGCCGTGCTCCACACGATCGGCGACGACGTGGCTGATCAGGTCGGCTTCCTGATGTCTGCCCTACGCACGTTGATTGGCAACATTGTCTCTGCTGTCGAGGTGTCGCGGCGTCCCTGTCCCCGTCACGTCGCCCGTACCCCTTCCCTACACCCTACACCCTACCCCCTACCCTCAGTCGTCACTGGCAGTGTCATTTGCATGCCACGGTCGCCATCTGGTTGTGAACCACGGAGAGTGTTCAAATATAAATTTGCGTTCGTTTTCCATATTTTTAAAAAATATTATTTAATATGATTTTATTTGACTATACACTCTTCAGTAGACGTGTTAATTTTCTATGAGTTACCGTAGTCTTTATTTATTGTTTACCGCAGCATGCTATAAAATAAACCACACTAATATAGGTTACTTAATCGGATTGATGTGTTTGAGGTTTTTTTTAGTAGTATGCGTATATGACAAATAATACGCAATTTTAATAGCAACAACATACGATATAATAGACATAAGTGTGTGCCGTAAATACACGAAAAGCCCTCACAATTACTGTAACCACCCCTCCACCCGTTGCGTCACAGAACACGCGGTGTGCGGCGTCAGATAAACTCAACTCTTTTTCGTCCGCACGACAAACTCTGCGTGTTTACACGAGTAGCTCTCCCCGCCTCCGAGTCGTTCGACACGCCGCGTGACTCACGCGCTAGCTGCACGTGACACTGATCCACTTTCGCATACAAAACGTTTCGCCTTTTCGCACGACGTCGTATTTTTAGAAGACCTTGCATAAAAACGACATCAACTGACGCGCTGTTCTGTATCGAGCGAGGTGCGCATCGCGACGCCGAAACGGCGTGGAAATACTGGCGACCGCTAGGAGGCAGCACTTGTCAGAACCGTTCCACGTTATCGCGTTTCCTACTCGCGAAACAAAATTAATCAATGGTTTTAAGTTCAGAACAGTTGCGATGCTATTTTATTTAATATATTTGTGTAAATTATGCAAACTATATATATAAAAAATTCAGTTCGAATCAAATTAGACGGACAATGTTTCTGAAGTTATACACGAAATAAATATTACTAAAATTGTATCATTTTCAAGGATAGCATACATTTACAATTCTTTCAAAAACACTGGGCTACACTTATAGAAGTACAATACAAAGATAGTTCTTTTATGTATTAAAAATGCGAAGAGATCAGGCACATATTACGTGACGTCATCGTGTTGACGGATGTTTCGATGTTAGCTGACGTGGAAAGTTCGAAGACTTCCTACGTAACAATACGACATGTATTTTTTCGTATTTTGTTTGAAACAATGGATTGTCATTGACACACGGCAACAAAAAGTGTAAACTATTTAATGTATTAGAATATTTAACCATACAGTAATTCAACTATATATGCAAACACATTTTATTGACTATATAATGCGCACACGTATTTTAAAGAGAGCGGAGCTGTTGTGTAAATTGTTATAATTGTATTGTAATGTAATAGTTATGCTTATTGGAATTTTTGCAAAATGCTACACAAGATGGGGTGTTAAATAGTACATAAAACGTCCTTACGTTCATCAAAGATCACATCTTTATTTGTTAAAATGCAAGAATAATTTCGTAATATAAAGTACTACATAAAAGAAACACATATTTAAAGTAGTAAATTTAGAACTGTTCTACCTGCTGTTTCAATAAAACATCATTACGTATTTTGCTATCATAGCTGTTTGACAACCATAATATTTGTCATTCATTGACATGATTAATTAGTTTAACTGAATGATGAATACACGTATTTAACTTTGCCTTGTTAACCTGGAGTCGGGCGCGGTGTGTGTGTGTGTGTGTGTGTGTGTGTGTGTGTGTGTGTGTGTGTGTGTGTGTGTGTGTGAGTGTGTGTGTGTGTGTGTGTGTGTGTGTGTGTGTGTGTGTGTGTGTGTGTGTGTGTGTGTGTGTGTGTGTGTGTGTGTGTGTGTGTGTGTGTGTGTGTGTGTGTGTGTGTGTGTGTGTGTGTGTGTGTGTGTGTGTGTGTGTGTGTGTGTGTGTGTGTGTGTGTGTGTGTGTTTGTGTGTGTGTGTGTGTGTGTTGTGTGTGTGTGTGTTGTGTGTGATGTGTGTGTGTGTGTGTGTGTGTGTGTGTGTGTGTGTGTGTGTGTGTGTGTGTGTGTTTGTGTGTGTGTGTGTGTGTGTGTGTGTGTGTGTGGTGTGTGTGTGTGTGTGTGTGTGTGTGTGTTGTGTGTGTGTGTGTGTGTGAGTGTGTGTTGTGTGTGTGTGTGTGTGTGTGTGTCGTTTGTGTGTGTGTGTGTGTGTGTGTGTTTGTGTGTGTGTGTGTGTGTGTGTGTGTGTGTGTGTGTGTGTGTGTGTGTGTGTGTGTGTGTGTGTGTGTGTGTGTGTGTGTGTGTGTGTGTGTGTGTGTGTGTGTGTGTGTGTGTGTGTGTGTGTGTGTGTGTGTGTGTGTGTGTGTGTGTGTGTGTGTGTGTGTGTGTGTGTGTGTGTGTGTGTGTGTGTGTGTGTGTGTGTGTGTGTGTGTGTGTGTGTGTGTGTGTGTGTGTGTGTGTGTGTGTGTGTGTGTGTGTGTGTGTGTGTGTGTGTGTGTGTGTGTGTGTGTGTGTGTGTGTGTGTGTGTGTGTGTGTGTGTGTGTGTGTGTGTGTGTGTGTGTGTGTGTGTGTGTGTGTGTGTGTGTGTGTGTGTGTGTGTGTGTGTGTGTGTGTGTGTGTGTGTGTGTGTGTGTGTGTGTGTGTGTGTGTGTGTGTGTGTGTGTGTGTGTGTGTGTGTGTGTGTGTGTGTGTGTGTGTGTGTGTGTGTGTGTGTGTGTGTGTGTGTGTGTGTGTGTGTGTGTGTGTGTGTGTGTGTGTGTGTGTGTGTGTGTGTGTGTGTGTGTGTGTGTGTGTGTGTGTGTGTGTGTGTGTGTGTGTGTGTGTGTGTGTGTGTGTGTGTGTGTGTGTGTGTGTGTGTGTGTGTGTGTGTGTGTGTGTGTGTGTGTGTGTGTGTGTGTGTGTGTGTGTGTGTTAGAACCGGCGGTCGGCAGGTGTTCTCATGCTTTAACGACACTCATAAAACGGGACACAGCTTAATGCAGCGTGAAGCGTATCTGTTCCCGGCTCCCTTGCTACCACATAAATGTCTTCTTCATCGGTTTTGAACTGGTCCCCAGAGTAACATTTGAGTGAAAGCGTTGCCTTCGTTTTCGTTACGCGTCGTTTCAAACGTTTGCCAAACGTTGCGCTCAATTAGACGCTGATAGACACCGCCGCAGTGGCGGGTGTTGTAAGGTTTGCGTAATGTGCTACTTCGGTCGACACTTTAACGACAAAAAACTACAAGACAATGTTCTTATTCTTGTTCTTGTTCTTGTTCTTGTTCTTGTTCTTGTTCTTGTTCTTGTTCTTGTTCTTGTTCTTGTTCTTGTTCTTGTTCTTGGTCTTGGTCTTGGTCTTGTCCTTGTCCTTGTCCTTGTCCTTGTCCTTGTCCTTGTCCTTGTCCTTGTCCTTGTCCTTGTCCTTGTCCTTGTCCTTGTCCTTGTCCTTGTCCTTGTCCTTGTCCTTGTCCTTGTCCTTGTCCTTGTCCTTGTCCTTGTCCTTGTTTTGTCTACCATCTTCTTCTGCTTCTTCGTAGCCATCTCTTTCCTCTTTCTGCTTGCTCTTCTTGTTATTGTTGTTCTTGTTGTTCATGTTCTCCTTCTTGTTCTTCTTGCTCTTATTGTTCTTCTTTTTACTCCACAAATGTAATAGTCTGATAGTAACTTGCCTGTTTTGCGTCCATACACAATACTAGCAAAAATGCGCGTCTCCTGACGGGGTAGTTTGGTAGACGACCGCCATCATGATGTTTATTAACATTTATTAGAACATGCTATTCGCTCATACGTCTACCAGAGCATAGCGGTCCGACATAAATCGAGGTTCATAGCCGCTAATAAGCCTTAATGGTGATAGTTTAGAATTTTCAAACAATATGTTATTGTTTTCGCATTGGCATGAGTGTAGGCTTCATATCGAAAGAAAACTAACCCATGACGTAGAGGCCAAGTTTACCGCAGAATTCGCAGCTTAGTTCTTTCGATCGTTAAGTTACGTTTTACGCACTCATTGCTTTTTACGTTCCGACGAACTGATTTGGATCAGAAGCTTGATATGTGTTGGGGTATTTCTGAAAGATAGACGTCGTTACGTCGTATATTAGGGGTCGAAGATGAATCCCTTGACGTTTAATGGCCGACGTTGAAACCATCTAGGGGTAAATAGTAACACATGCAAGGTCGATTTTAGTTACATGTGTGTCTCCGCGACTCATTGTATTTGTTCTAAAACACGAATGTGACACGACGATCCATCCCCAAATGAACGCACGACGCAGCCCTACACCGGAGACGGCCACTCGATGGCGCTACCGTCGCTTGCGTCATCACGCCGATCGGTCACGCGGCGATGACGAACGAGCGACCGCGTCCCCGCTAATGCCGGGTTCAAGACTACAGCCCCTGTTAACTCCGAGTTCATTACGGCGCACCCGGCAACCGCCAGGACGAGGCAGGCGCGCGCGCTCGCGAAGTTAATAAATGACACGCGCGGCGACCGGGCCGCGCTCGCGCGCGACACTTCGCCGCGATACGATCGGCCATCGACTCGTTGCCGCGGTCGACGTCACAGTCATTTTTAACTTGCAAACTACGTCGTGATACTCGCTGTGCGGCGGGCAAGGCGCGCTTATCTCGCCGCCATGAATATAGACGACGACGCAGGGGATTCGCGCGCTGCATAATGGCGGCCGGCGTTATTAGGAATGCATCTGCGGATAAGAACGTGTATAATTGCGGGGTTATCTTGAGCCAGCTGCGTCGAGATTGTCGCGCCGATAGCGCCGATGTGAATATTTGTAATATCCTCAAATTTCAGCATATCTCGCCGGGCGCGTCGCGCGACGGTGGCAACGCGCGACGTGTCCGGAGCGGACGTCAAGATCTCGCGGGGCCATGGAGCTCGCGGCCCAGCCATATGGCCCAGCCAAGGCGGTCAATACTTCGGCGACATGCGTGTCGCGCGCTCAAATGACATCGTGCGCGACGTCATAAAATCGAGACACAGTGTCCGTGAAGTATAATGACTATAGGAAAAATCTTTAAAAACGACATTAATGCTCACACATTTGTAATACGTTAGAATAAGTGTGTATTAGGAAAGGAAAAAAACGGTTTTTGTTCCGGTAAAATGAAGAACCCCGAACGTGTTGATCTCGTGACTCGGCTAATGAGATTAAGTACGGATTTATAATTATAATTGATAATATATATATATATATATATATATATATATATATATATATATATATATATGTATATATATATATATATTATCAATTTTAATTTTAATATATATATATATATATATATATATTAAAAATTAAATAAATATATATATATATATATATATATATATATATATATATATATATATATATATATATATATTCCTGTGTTCCTGCTGATGTTTGCCTTCTGTTCTTGGACGCGACGACGACGACGACGACGACGACGACGACGACGACGACGACGACGACGACGACGACGACGACGACGACGACGACGACGACGACGACGACGACGACGACGACGACGACGACGACGACGACGACGACGACGACGACGACGACGACGACGACGACGACGACGACGACGACGACGACGACGACGACGACGACGACGACGACGACGACGACGACGACGACGACGACGACGACGACGACGACGACGACGACGACGACGACGACGACGACGACGACGACGACGACGACGACGACGACGACGACGACGACGACGACGACGACGACGACGACGACGACGACGACGACGACGACGACGACGACGACGACGACGACGACGACGACGACGACGACGACGACGACGACGACGACGACGACGACGACGACGACGACGACGACGACGACGACGACGACGACGACGACGACGACGACGACGACGACGACGACGACGACGACGACGACGACGACGACGACGACGACGACGACGACGACGACGACGACGACGACGACGACGACGACGACGACGACGAACGACGACGACGACGACGACGACGACGACGACGACGACGACGACGACGACGACGACGACGACGACGACGACGACGACGACGACGACGACGACGACGACGACGACGACGACGACGACGACGACGACGACGACGACGACGACGACGACGACGACGACGACGACGACGACGACGACGACGACGACGACGACGACGACGACGACGACGACGACGACGACGACGACGACGACGACGACGACGACGACGACGACGACGACGACGACGACGACGACGACGACGACGACGACGACGACGACGACGACGACGACGACGACGACGACGACGACGACGACGACGACGACGACGACGACGACGACGACGACGACGACGACGACGACGACGACGACGACGACGACGACGACGACGACGACGACGACGACGACGACGACGACGACGACGACGACGACGACGACGACGACGACGACGACGACGACGACGACGACGACGACGACGACGACGACGACGACGACGACGACGACGACGACGACGACGACGACGACGACGACGACGACGACGACGACGACGACGACGACGACGACGACGACGACGACGACGACGACGACGACGACGACGACGACGACGACGACGACGACGACGACGACGACGACGACGACGACGACGACGGACGACGACGACGACGACGACGACGACGACGACGACGACGACGACGACGACGACGACGACGACGACGACGACGACGACGACGACGACGACGACGACGACGACGACGACGACGACGACGCGGTGTCAACTCGTTAAGCCTCTGGTCCTACGATGACGCGATTGACATCCAGTCGTCATCTTATTAAACAATCTTAATTAGATCAACAGCGCCTCCTATCGGACAATCCTGTTTTGTCCCCGCGTCGTCTCTTTATCAGCGCTTATGAAATAAGGATGGTGAATTCGCATGCCGGCTAATCACAACACACCTAAGTGTACATACGTCGTATTTACCGCAAGAGGTCGCTGTCGTATTCTATGGTTACGACAGCTAAGAGAACCCAAACAGTTAACTACAAGCAACAGACCATGCCTTTTATTCGTCACCATTATATTTTCAGATTTCAGATTCGTTAATATCTCCGTCTGGAGCAATTTTCAAACTTCTTCAACAATTGCAAAACAAATACGATATTGATAAATTAAGCTAAATGTGTATTTGTTTATGTATTTTAGTACATCACAAATTGGTAGATCATAAGCCATTAATTAAAGCCAGTCAATGGACAATGGGACAATGGACCTCGGGACCTGGGAGAACATGCACTTACCCTGCCACAAATATACCGCATTAATACACAGGTGGAATCTAACCGAACGTACAAACTACCCACTCACGGAAAGAACTGACTTCCGTCGGTGACCGAAACGGACCGAGCGGCCAGAACTGACTCTTGACGGGTCCACAAGACACGGACAGAGCCACGGTGATGAACGGCCCCCGTCTTACGAGTCCCCGGGGACCGGCAGATTGACCGATCCACGACGATTTACAACGGAACCCTTCGCGTCACTTACCATAATAGAGTCGTCGATCTACGCGGACACCCCGACGACTCGGCCGGGCGACGTAAGCGCTATATTTGCACCTCTAACCTACTTAACCGTCCATTAGCGAGCTCGACCTGCCGGCCTGCCGCTGCATTAATTTACAAATCGTCGCTAATCGCCGAATGGCCGCCGGCGAATGCGCGCAATTACGGACGTCAGCCCCGCGCATTTCATTACGAGATGGAAGTGACTGGGCGATAATTGAATAAATATGGTAACTGTTGACTGCGTTATTTGATTTTCATCGACCCCGCGACGTCACCAAGTCGACGGAGAGTGAGTGTTTTGTTTTCATTTGCCGAAACCTATTGGATCGACGGCTAACAAACGTCATTGCTGGTGCCATAAAGAAAAGGTTGAAAGCTGTGGTTTGACAGTTAAATGGTAAATATCAGTTAGTTCTGTGAAGCCGCAGATCATCACATTTTGGTGTCGATGCCAAACGTGAAGATATTCTTCACGTTTGGCATCGACACCAAAATGTCTATAAATGCATAGACGTTATTAAAGGTAAGTTCTTATATAGCGCAGTATTCAATCTTTAGGATTGCTCAAAGCGCTTTTTACACTTTACTCAGACCTGTTCAATCGAAGACCATCTCGGCTTCTCTGGGAAGCATTCAGCCACGCGGCAATTCCGCGAAGATTGTTCGTACACAAATATTCATCACTGTCTATAGCCAGTATGGGTACTCATTCATACAGCTGAGTGAACTGGAGCAATGTAGAGTGAAAAAACCTCCCCAAGGTTTTACACCGCAGCACAGGATCCGAACCCGGGTCCTCTTAGTCGAGAGTCCGATGCTCTACCCCTGAGCCACGGCGCTACTCCTGTTAATATTAGTATCATTACTCGCAAAAATGTCCCGTTTAGGAGGGATATGTTGACATTCTTGCATACACGAATTCAAATATAGTTACATGTTAATGTATCCACGGTATGGGTAAAATCCGATATACTTTGATATTTTAAATATATTTCTTGGGTGAAAGACGTTCTCTTTAGTTAAATTAATTAATTTCCAAATGTCTATATAACAATATGTATTTCGTATATGACGGAGACGATTCGTAGAGGAAAACATGGCGTCAGTCCACTACGTCGCAGACAAACAGACAAATGTAAACTAATTATTTCGTCATACGACGTCTGCGATTACGCCAAACCCGCTAACGATGTGACGCCAGGCGGTTGGGCGATAATGGAGGAATATCTTCGTACCGCTGACTGGATGATGTCGGCGTATCTCGCTTGAGGACCGACAGGCGTTGGTCGATCGAGCGGCACTGAGGCGTGGTCCGGGAGCTTCCGATGACTTCTCGGCTGGGACCACTTAATCTGGCGCTTCTGGGGGCGTTCCTGGGTCACGACAAAGACATTAGCCAGACGCGCCGAACGGGTCTTCGTCTGATTCATTGCCCCTCGCCGAAAGCGCCATTAGACGGTGAGACGAGAAGGCGCAACTGACGGAGAAAGAAAGAGGCGCGCGGCTTCTGGTTTCTGTTAGGCGCCGTGTTCACCACAATGGCGACACGTCGGAGGGCGGGCGGGACGGAAGGTGGCCGGGGCGAGGCGAGACGACGCCGACAAGATGGTCTTGTCGGACATCGTCTGTCGGCGGCCTTCAGATGTCGCGAGTCAAATGAAATACCTCACATTTACTTATTGCGATGTAGTTAGTATACAGAAGACAAACAATTACTGAGGCCTGTGGACATACAGTGAGCGCAGGACACGAGGATGTACAGACATTATTAAACAGTGTCCGCTAATTGTCGTATCAAATTATCATAGCATAAAGACTCGTGGCCTGTGTTATACTACAGTCAATAATAGCGAATACAATAAATATATATATATATATATATATATATATATATATATATATATATTTTATATATATATATATATATATATACACGTGCGTGCGTGTGTGTGTCATATATATATATATATATATATATATATATATATATATATATATATATATATATATATATATATATATATATATATATATGACACACACACACGCACGCACGCACCCATGCACGTACGCACGCACGCACGCACGCACGCACACACACACACACACACACACACACACACACACACACACACACACACACACACACACACACACACACACAGAGTTTAGAGTAAATTAGACCCCATTTAGCTTGAGGAATTCTAAACGCGATAAAAAAATAAGCAGGTAATAAAATAACACACTTGGCTGGTGATTGCACCTGAAATATGACAATGTCTGAAATTTCGAAATCAAAATAATGTATAATTTCTGGCGACCTTGTTTTAGCGACCGTTGGGAGTCTATAAATGACTTGAATCCGTACTTGTATGTCAAGTACGGGAGAGGACGTCACATTCTATCACAATGTGACCCCCCCCCAGATCACATACACAATTTCGGTCCCATGCATGCAAAACTAAACGAGGTATGGGTTCACAGATTTATAGATAAAACAGACAACAGTCAGAGAGCCGTATTGTTTTAGAACATACGTACACGGGTTATTTAAAGAAACTGATATCGCCTGTTTAACTGCAGTTTATATAGACCCTAATATTGCGTGACGTTGTGAAAATATAGGTCCTATCCGTATACGTTATCACCTAGCTAATTATATTGTAGATGCAGTAGTTTCAATTGAGCTAGATTCGTATCGCTTCTGAGAGATAGTCCACTATTCTATTCATAAACAGGGCACTCACAATTCAGGAAATGGAAAACCGTGATTCACTTCCGAGCGAAACCAACTGTTGGCCTAGTTTACAAGTGCAACAACAAACCACGTCGCGTTGGAGGAATTTAAACGACTTCTAAAAGGGTGTTGACACGAGCTATGTGAAGCGACAATAACACGTCGCAGGCTGGGGACGGGGCCCATATGTTGGCGGGCGCGCTAGTGATGGTGGGTCGGGTTATTTACGCGGGTGTTGATGCGTCGACTTCACACGGGCAGAACGGCGTCTGCGGAAGAATGTCGAGAGTCGTCTGCTTGTGAGTGACGTCACCGGACTTTGGCGCCATTCTTGTGAGTTCGACGCGTGGGTGAAACACGGAGCAGTGATCGTCTATCTGCGAGAGGTGTCTGTTTTACTGTTTTATTTGTGTCATTTTATATATATATATATATATATATATATATATATATATATATATATATACAACTTTTACTCATGAATACACAGCATTTTCGATAATATATATATATATATATATATATATATATATATATATATATATATATATATATATATATATATATATATATTACGAAAATACTGTGTATGTATGAGTAAAAGTGTATATATATATATATATATATATATATATATATATACAATTTACTCATGCACATACACACGCATTTTCGTAATAATATATATATATATATATATATATATATATATATATTATACGAAATGCGTGTGTATGTGCATGAGTAAAAGTTGTAGGTGATAAACAAGTTTATTATATAATCTGATTTAAGTTACAACTTAATTCATAAACGTAAGGAGAGTTTTTACAGTAGAAATGAACTAACAAAATAATTGTTGCCCATTAGACCTATGTGACATTTTTCAAGAACATAAACAAACAGCGCTTTTTTACGATTTGCGGTAATATCACATCAGCATGGCATGTTGAAATTAAATTACGCTACGGCTCTGCAGACACCAGGGCTGTGGTTTTATTAATCGCTGGATAGGGAGAAATGGTTTCCAATTCGAACTTGCTTCCTTAGTACACCACGGACATCGCTAAGTTTAAATTAGGGCACTGATTTCGAGCGTGCGAAGATAGGTTGTGTGTTTTGCAGGTGACCGATGCGCCATCTGGCGAATATGGAAATGCAACGCTCTTTTTAGCATATTTTCTTAAACAAAACCAATGTAATAAGATATTTTCATACGTGGGAAATAGTTTTGATTAAACTGTATTGCATGGGGTCGTGTTTTAAATCAATATCATGCCATGACGTTCACGATTCGACTATTTCCTAAAGTTCCCCGGCCGTGGTCAGCAGAGATGTCTTCAGCCCGCGGATGCGCTAACGGCGCCCGCAGCAGTCTGCGATACGCAGAAGCAATCGGCAGAATGTTACACTGAACAGAAGCGCTCGACTCCATTACGGGGGTCCGCTGACAGACGGGTTTAATGGGCTGGTTGATAGGTTGCCTGACAGCCCAAACCAGGGCCGTAAAACTACGAGGATCAGGCTGCCGTACAATGTATCAACAACGCCGGGCAGCGCTTGCTGTAGATACGAGGGTGTAGACGGCCGATAAAGACAGCACAACCCGTGTCTTTCGTCAATAATCCATATGAAAATTGCATTTTGGTGTGATGAGTGATTTAAAAAAAAATTATTAAGTGTAACATGTCGGTCTAGCGAACATTGAATGTACTATTATAATAGATAATTCACGATGGCGGAATAAATATACATTAGTTGCTATCGTATTCACAGTGGCTATTTTGCAATAAAACAATCTCCAGAATGCGATTAAATACAGGGGTATCACGTTTGGGTTATTTTGTTTTAAAGAGGTATTTTAAAGTTCACGAACTTTGCATACGAAATCGGTTCAATAATGTTTCATGTGCCGAGAAACTCTAAAGAAAAATACATCGTTAACAGGATACCACAGGCTAGGTTACAACGACCGTCATTGTAAATTCGAATGTAGGCTCACCTCAGACGCGTCTAGCAAACGTCACGACACGTTAAATGGAAACAAAAGGCAATTTCTATTTCCCGTTAAAGGTGCCTCCTCGGTGTGTTTTTCGATCGTCTCGTTTTAAATTGGTTTTACTATTAAGGAAGCTACGTAAGATTCATTATGACGCGTTAAATCTGTAATGCAACTGTTGTATTTAGCTTTGATAAAAATTATTTCACTCATCAACTGTGAATCATTATGTAAAGAAAACCAGCAACACCACGTCACGTCGCCCGCCCAAGTGGGAAATTACCATGATATGTCACGAAAATTATTTTCGTAACACAGCGAAAATGTTCCCTTTTATAGTATCGAATATTCAGGTTGTTCAAATCGCTTTACACTTTACTCCCTGGCAGAACTGCTCGACCGAACACCATCTCAACTTCTCTGGGAACCATACAGCCACGCTGCAATTAATGCGCGAAGACTTTTCGTACACAAATATCCACCACTGTCTATAGCTAGGTGCTCGTGCACACAGCCGAGTGAACCGGAGCAACGTAGAGTGAGTGAAAACTTGCACAACGTTTGACACAGCAACGCAGGATTCGAACCCGGGTTATTTTTGTCGAGTGTCCGAAGCCGCGCTATTATATAAACGAAGCAACGGGTTCCATTTTGGTGGAATTTCTTTAAGAAATCACGGTCCCAATTGTTACCAAAATCACCGCGCGCAAACCACCAGGCGCCCCCCCCCCGTCCGGAGCCTCGCTTATAGTCATCATATTGGGAAGCTATCAACAACGGATTTATTTTACGCGACGGTTTTACGCCGGGACACTTTTATGACGCAGCCCGGCCGGGTGGTCTGTAACGATATGGACGTTTGTTTATTCGCCTTATCGATAAACGCGATAACAATGATCGTTTTACTGTTCGTTTTACTGTCACTCGTCTTAATTACGTATGTCTAAGTCTGAGTGGCGCGAATTAAACCGGAGATCGCCGAGCGGCGGAGTCGCCAGATCCCGGATGTGTTTACGTGTCCGGGAGCCGATTCCTCGTTTTCCTCCCCATATTTCCTTCCGCCTCGGCTCCTCGGTGATGCATATATTTTTTTGCCGTGGAGTTTCGCTTATCGAGACAACCTCTCTCTCTCTCTCTCTCTCTCTCTCTCTCTCTCTCTCTCTCTCTCTCTCTCTCTCTCTCTCTCTCTCTCTCTCTCTCTCTCTCTCTCTCTCTCTCTCTCTCTCTCTCTCTCTCTCTCTCTCTCTCTCTCTCTCTCTCTCTCTCTCTCTCTCTCTCTCTCTCTCTCTCTCTCTCTCTCTCTCTCTCTCTCTCTCTCTCTCTCTCTCTCTCTCTCTCTCTCTCTCTCTCTCTCTCTCTCTCTCTCTCTCTCTCTCTCTCTCTCTCTCTCTCTCTCTCTCTCTCTCTCTCTCTCTCTCTCTCTCTCTCTCTCTCTCTCTCTCTCTCTCTCTCTCTCTCTCTCTCTCTCTCTCTCTCTCTCTCTCTCTCTCTCTCTCTCTCTCTCTCTCTCTCTCTCTCTCTCTCTCTCTCTCTCTCTCTCTCTCTCTCTCTCTCTCTCTCTCTCTCTCTCTCTCTCTCTCTCTCTCTCTCTCTCTCTCTCTCTCTCTCTCTCTCTCTCTCTCTCTCTCTCTCTCTCTCTCTCTCTCTCTCTCTCTCTCTCTCTCTCTCTCTCTCTCTCTCTCTCTCTCTCTCTCTCTCTCTCTCTCTCTCTCTCTCTCTCTCTCTCTCTCTCTCTCTCTCTCTCTCTCTCTCTCTCTCTCTCTCTCTCTCTCTCTCTCTCTCTCTCTCTCTCTCTCTCTCTCTCTCTCTCTCTCTCTCTCTCTCTCTCTCTCTCTCTCTCTCTCTCTCTCTCTTCTCTCTCTCTCTCTCTCTCTCTCTCTCTCTCTCTCTCTCTCTCTCTCTCTCTCTCTCTCTCTCTCTCTCTCTCTCTCTCTCTCTCTCTCTCTCTCTCTCTCTCTCTCTCTCTCTCTCTCTCTCTCTCTCTCTCTCTCTCTCTCTCTCTCTCTGTCTCTCTTGTTACGAAGTTTGCGGTTCGACCATTTTGAAGGAAAACAAGTGTGGAGAGACGTGGGTGTCGGTGGCGCCGCCAGCGGAAGGCGCCGACAACCTAGCACTTGAAGATAATTTACATCCATCGCGTAACTTAAGTCCCTTTTAGTCTCGGAGGAGCTCTATTTCCGTAGTAGTCTTCCCGGCGCTGCGTCCTGTCTCTTCCGGGACCGAATGTAGCTGATGTATAGGTCTGTCTACGTCAATATTCCGTGTTTTAGAAACAATAACATACATGAAAATGCCGGCACAGCGCTAAATACCAAAGACAGCGGTTTAACTACAATCCGGCCGTATATTGCCAATTTATTTGTTTTTGAACTGAATATATTTTCCATTTCGCAGAAGAAAATTATGAATAGTGTTTGAAGATAACTAATCACAATTTCGCTGACACTCTAACTTCAACATATTTTTCTAGGCTAAAAACATTGTATTAATTAATTAAATAAAAAATCTTGTCTGAAATCCAAAGATACATAGATAAATATATTTATTTTATTTGATAAATAGTAGACATTATAAATCTATGGTAATTTTCTTTTCGAAATATCTTCGATGGTGAACATACTACGTTTCTGTACCAGCGTGTCGTTTTCATTTCAACATTTAATAGAACTTATCTCGAACCTGTTAAAGTATCGAGGAGAAACATACAACAAACAAATATGCCAAACGGAAGGGCCCATGTGCGCCCTAAACGCGCCGTGCCCGGGGCCTCGACGCCGGGCGGCCGCGGGCCATGACGCCGGGCGGCCGCGGGCGAGCGTCGGTGGTCGGACACTGACAAATGGCAGAGCGCCTGCAAATGGAATCGAAGCATTACCCGAGCGATTTCCGGAGATTAACGACGTTATTTATGACAGCGCTAATCGGCTGTATGGTTTACCCCCGTCCGGCGGCCCGAATACCTCGACACCCGATGACGGGGCCTGCCAGCGAACTGATAAAACTCATAAAGTGTCATTAACTCGTCGTGGATAACGAGAGGTGGCGCCACCGAATCACGTGACACGACGGCGTTTCGCAGAACGGGTTTATGCCGCAACTGCTGACAGAATGATTGCTTGTCCGCGGGCTGTTATGCTATGTTCGGCTCTAGGTGTCCGTGTTTCGCAATATTTATCGCAAAGTCGTGTTTTCATATCAGCCACGTGTGGTCGGTTTCGCTGCGTGTTTTGCGAGTGCGTTTGTTTTGCGTGGTGTTGTTTACTAACCGACGTTGCTAGGCAGTGGAAAACAGCGATGGACGGACGGACGGACGGACGGACGGACGGACGGACGGACGGACGGACGGACGGACGGACGGACGGACGGACGGACGGACGGACGGACGGACGGACGGACGGACGGACGGACGGACGGACGGACGGACGGACGGACGGACGGACGGACGGACGGGCGGACAGACGAGGAGACGGACGGACGGACGGACGGACGGGACGGACGGACGACGGAAAGGACGGACGGGCGGGCGACGGGCGGGCGGGCGGGCGGACGGACGGACGGACGGAGGGCGAACTGGACGGACGACGGAGGACGGACGACGACGGACGGACGGACGGGCGGACGGGCGGGCGGGCGGGCGGGCGGACGGACGGGCGGGCGGGCGGACGGACAGAGGACGGCGGGCGGGCGGGCGGCGGCGGACGACGACGACGACGACGGGCAGGGCGGGCGGACGACGAGACGACGGAAAAGGGCGGGCGGGCGACGGACGACAGACGGGCGGACGGACGACGGAAAGGACGGGCGGGC
>JAODUO010000083.1:467500-470000 GCA_025642075.2 Ridgeia piscesae | reverse complement strand
ATATATAATATATATATATATATATATATATATATATATATATATATATATATATATATATATATATATATATATATATAATACATTATTTTGTTTCATTTAAAATACTTATATTGCGCACATTTAAAACTACAGGAAAGAAGAGTTTATATGAAACTTAATTACAATAGTTTCTCACACGTCGTTCGACAGTGTGCGCACGTAATGCCCATCGACCGTGGATTATTGTCTTCGCTAATCCGCGTCAGATGTTTCCGATAATCCAGCGCTGCAATTTACACACAAGCGAGCTGTCTTTGCTGTCCAATTACTGGCTTTAAATGACGAATGTTTTAATCAGGTAATTGTAGGCGCCAACCTAGCTGTTATCAGCCTATATGAGCGGATGGGTGGATTATAATTGGGGGTCGAAGCGATAATTATTGGAGAAACATCACGTCTTCGACTGAGATGCGTGTGAACTGCAGCTTGCAACACCCGGATTGTGTGATCGACTTTACGCTGTCGATTCTAGAAGGGGCCGTGTCATTCATCCTGGCAAGCAAGGGCAGTTTCCCATGATGGCTGGTACTGATGTAATCAACAGCAGCGACACCTGGCGTGCGAGGATGGTGTCTTTTTACATGAACCTGGTTGTAATCAGTTGCACTGTTAGACCTTACTTCACTGCTACCGTATTAATACAACGTTCTTAATACTTTAATAAAATTAACATGCCAGCCTGAATTTCTCAATTGAAATAACAGTTGCTATAACATTGAGGTGAGAATATTCCGAAACTAATTACAACTGAAATGTTATGAACACAGGACAAACGTTTTGTAATTAAATACTTTTCCTCGACATTCAGAAGTGGGTAATGTCAATTTAACTTTTTAAAACTGTTTCATATATATTGTATTTTAAAACATTACACCGGCGTCTCAGTACTATAAGGAAAACAGGATGGAGAGGGGTATTTTGAGATTGATAATGGTGCAACGAGCAACGAACAACGTACAAAGAGCAACGAGCAACGAGCAACGAGCAACGAGCAACGAGCAACGAGCAACGAGCAACGAGCAACGAGCAACGAGCAACGAGCAACGAACAACGAACAACGTACAACGTACAAAGAGCAACGAACAACGAACAACGAACAACGAACAACGAGCAACGAGCAACAAGCAACAAGCAACAAGCAACGTACAAAGAGCAACGAACAACGAACAACGAGTAACGAGCAAAGAGCAACGTACAAAGAGCAACGAGCAACGAACAGAACTAATATTTACAAGTGTTGTTAAAACAAACATTTGTATAGACTCCCATTTATTATTTAATTTGCTTACACGTATCTACCCAAATAACTATGTATTACTCTGTGTATTTAGTATCATAATTTATCGTGATGAATTATGAATATTATCAGGTTTTAATGGCTTCTGAAAATTTACTTATTTATTACTTGGTGTTGTCCTTATAAATAATAGCAGTTTTATCTTGATTTCAGTAGATGCATAAAATTCACAGCGCATTAGTCACCAAAACCGGGTATTTAAATTAAATTGAAATAGTCCCGCATTGTTATTATTATTATTATTATTATTATTATTATTTATTATTATTATTATTATTATTATTATTATTATTATTATTATTATTATTATTATTATTAGTTAGTAGTAGTAGTATTAGTAGTAGTAGTAGTAGTAGTAGTAGTAGTAGTAGTAGTAGTAGTAGTAGTAGTAGTAGTAGTAGTAGTAGTAATAGTAGTAATAGTGTCGTTGTCGTTGTCGTTGTCGTTGTCGTTGTCGTTGTCGTTGTCGTTGTCGTTGTCGTTGTCGTTGTCGTTGTCGTTGTCGTTGTCGTTGTCGTTTTTACTGTAATGTCCATCTTCACCTTTCACCAGAGTAACGGTTGCATGGACGCGCTCACGTTTGGCTGACCACGGCCTGCAACTGTAATTGGTCTGAGCAGTCAACCGTAGCGAATTCTCACCGCGAAGGCGTCACCGCACTGTGACGTGCGTCAACGCACTGTGACGTTGTCTCTCTGACGAGCGACGTCAGTGACGCTGACGCAATGCCAACGTCACTTACGCGTCATTCTCGTGGAGCGTGCTTTTTACAGAGAGCAGTGTGTCTACATATTTAAAATAACAATCAATGCAATGCAAACTAATCAAGTGGTGGATTATAACGCATGTGTATTGAAAATGTAAAAAGAAATAATCGAAATATAGGTACAGTAAAACAATAAGGATTTATACATACAACTCCCAATCTGCGACTGGAAACCCTGGGGGCATATCCTCAATTACTCCAGTTTAGAGACCTCATGGAAAATCTGTTTTAATTCATAATTGCTGTGGTAAAAATTACACTCTGTATGAATAATACAGGTTCAATTGCAAAACGTACGGAATTCTCTACTTTCCAAAGATATTTGTCCTTCTCCGTAGTATAGGTTACATAGCAGGTCTAAAGTAACACATGACAACGATATACAGGGCAGATGT
>JAODUO010000083.1:450000-460000 GCA_025642075.2 Ridgeia piscesae | reverse complement strand
CTAGTTAATTATGATAACAGATGACTTAAATATTAATATTAATTTCAGTTACTAAATTCGTACACACACTCGCATTCAGTATGCGTGTTACAAAACATCGCGAACTATTCATATGTTATTTACACCGCAAATTTACGTGCTGTTTGCTGGAAAATTGTATCGTTTCGCCTTTCGCCGCGCACTGGGGCGTGACCGTGTGAAGAGTGCGGTGTGTCTCTCGACGGACTGTCCCAGGCGCCCTGGGACAGTCCGTCGAGGCGACACGACACGCGACCTGTTGTCGGTAACGTTACGCCAGCGTGTCGTCAGCACGTAACCACGCCCCCAGCGACGCTAAGACAAGCCCGTCTCGCGCGGAGCCGCGACTAATTAGCCAATGGGCGTTGACGAAGCGCGAGACTGCGGCAGACTGACCCCACCACGGTCACCGACTGCGGCTGCGTCTCGCGGCTACTCGCTCGGTCAGAACTTTGATCCAGTCGCGACGGTGGAAACCAATGGGCAATTTGTTTACGCAAGGAGCGAGCTTTTAGCGTCTTACGTGTATCGACCGTGGGTTGTGGCGACGGCCGCCGTTTCCTCCTCAGTACATCGCGCAGCAGCCATGTCGGACGGTTCAGATGCCGAAGTTGTCGCTCCTGTCGCGAAAGGCACCGGTGTCGCCGATGAAGTGGAACTGGAAGTGTCGCCGGACAAGTGTCATGCTGTCGCCGATGATTCGGGCGACGTCGCCGATGCGAACATGAGGCCGAACGAGCGACCGGAAGTGACGAACTCGGCGGCGAAGAGTCAGTTGTCGTCCCGGGCGTCGGCCTTCTCAATCGCCGCTCTCATGGCGAAGACGCGGGAAGATGACGTCACTGACGGCATCGTACACGTCAAAGACGTCGATGACGTCAGCGATGTCAATGATGATGACGATGATGATGATGTGTTCGCGGAGGATGATGACGACGACGACGGCGACGGAGATGACGATAAAGCAAAAATATCAAGAAACTCACTGAACGCAGCCACCGTTCCACTAGGTGAGTAGTCAATTTAATTTATTTGTTGCATTTTATAACTCACAGTAATAAATATTACTGGGCCCAATAGAATGACTAACGCGACAAAATCCGTGGTTCACAGTAAAATTTGACACAAATGACGTCGTCTTGTGGATATGATATGTAAGTATGTACTGTGAATTGCAAACACTATTGCTTGTTTTTGTTTATGAAACTAAAACAGAAAATCATAGTATTTCTGTTCATTATGATTATAGTAAGTCGAATTTGTTTATAAAATTGCTGCCTTTACGACCGTATGTCAGATTCCCATAGAAAGAAATTACCCATTAAAAGCGCGTGTATATGATTTACTATTGTGCATAAAACGAATGTGTAAAGTGTCATTGCTACGAACGATTAGTATTTCGTTAATGGCATAACTTTGTTATATATATATATATATATATATATAATATATATATATATATATATATATACATATATATATATATACATATATATATATATATATATATATATATATATATATATATATATATATATATATATATAACAAAGTTATGCCATATCTTTAGAAGAAAATGCATGAAGCGATCATAAAATTATAGTGTTTAATTTATGCCCGCATATGCGTAACTGAATAAATATTCTTAGTATTAATCTGCTACTATGAGTCCTAAATGATCAAAAATGAATTATCGTTGCATTAACATTTCATTCAATAGTATATGGTTGCACAATTGATTCACAAGATGGAGCAAATATTAACTAGCGTTCATAATTAAATTATGATAATGTTTTATATTATATGCGCACTATACGATGTGTGTTTCTTTTTTGTGGAAAGCCTATATTTTCAAAACGTCCCAATTTCCATAGGTGATAATAATTTTATTATTATTATTTAATACTTATACTATGTGATTACTTATAATCACAATAATATAAACAGCACAAATAATTCCTTTTTATTACACGTATAAATTATATTTATATTTTGTGATTTCATCAAAATGCATTTGAAGCGAAGCAGTAGCTAATGAAAAGTCTAGGAATGGCGCAACACGTAAACATGCGGTGTACATAAATAAATGCATTCAAAAGAGCGTATTCACGCGTGGATAAGTCTCTAGTTACGATATTTATTTCGTAATATCATAACTGTACGGTTCACGTTTACGTCCACAACCAATGCCATGACAAGGATTATAATTAAACACATACAACAACATGCATGTAGCAAGTCTGCCTGTGCAAAGGTTACTGTCACTGCGTGATTCCGATATTCTTTGTACACGATGTGTTTAGTGGTTTATACACAATGCAGCGGATACATGGCAATGTGTCCGCGCAATGCCAGATGCACGAGTGAGGGATATAGAGCCCGTCAGTGCACAATAGGCTGTAGTGAGGGATGTGTAACTCATTTCATGATCTCACAATAGGCTGTTGTATGGGATGTATAACTCGTTGGTCTCACAATAGGCTGTTTTACGGGATGTATAACTCGTTGGTCTCACAATAGGCTGTTTTACGGGATGTATAACTCATTGGTCTCACAATAGGCTGTTTTACGGGATGTATAACTCGTTGGTTTAACAATAGGCTGTTGTACGGGATGTATAACTCGTTGGTCTCACAATAGGCTGTTTTACGGGATGTATAACTCGTTGGTCTCACAATAGGCTGTTTTACGGGATGTATAACTCGTTGGTCTCACAATAGGCTGTTTTACGGGATGTATAACTCGTTGGTTTAACAATAGGCTGTTGTACGGGATGTATAACTAGTTGGTCTCACAATAGGCTGTTTTACGGGATGTATAACTCGTTGGTCTCACAATAGGCTGTTTTACGGGATGTATAACTCGTTGGTCTCACAATAGGCTGTTTTACGGGATGTATAACTCGTTGGTTTAACAATAGGCTGTTGTACGGGATGTATAACTCGTTGGTTTAACAATAGGCTGTTGTACGGGATGTATAATTCGTTGGTTTCACAATAGGCTGTTTTACGGGATGTATAACTCGTTGGTTTAACAATAGGCTGTTGTACGGGATGTATAACTCGTTGGTCTCACAATAGGCTGTCGTACGGGGTGTATAACTCGTTGGTCTCACAATAGGCTGTCGTACGGGGTGTACAACTCGTTGGTCTCACAATAGGCTGTCGTACGGGGTGTACAACTCGTTGGTCTCACAATAGGCTGTCGTAAGGGATATATAATTCGTTGGCCTCACAAATAGGCTGTCATGACGTATGCATAACTCGTTGGTCTCACAAACAGGCTGTCATGACGTATGCATAACTCGTTGGTCTCACTATATAAGGGATATGTAACTCGTTGCATGTTCAAACAATAGGCTATCGTACTAGATGTGTAATTCGTTGGTCTCACAATAGGATGTCGTACGGACTATCTATTTTGTTGATTTCAAAATAGGCTGTCGTGAGGGAATTCCATTACTAGTGTCACAACAGTCTTAAATAGGCTGTCAATGGAAATATGACAGCCGTTATTCTCACGAGAAGTTATTGTAAGGAATATGTAACCCGTTTATCTTACAACAGGCTGACGGGAGGATATGTAACTCACTAATCCCACAATAACGGGTTGTAAGGAGGTCGGAGAAACTAGACTAATTAGTCTCAAAATTAATTATAGAATTAAACTATTTACTGGGGAACCTCTAATAGACTCAAAACTTGGAGGAGGAAAGCGATTGTCAGCGGAAATGTGTCCAAAACGTAACTGCCGGCATCACAATATACAGCGTGACATTGCTATATTATATAACTGCTTTCACGCGGTGCATTATTAGACCTTTGAGTAATTTCGATAGTTTACCAATGAGTATCGGACGACATATACTCTTAAAACATGGCCGTTGCAAAAAGTCGGTTGTTTATTGCGCAGACAACGGATGCCATGGGGTGCGTGTATCTCGGCAATAAAGATTGTTCGTCTGTTTACTTCAGAGATATGGATGAGACTCGAGACTGAGAGCGGAGGGGGCTTCATATCATACACGTCTTCAAAAAAATTGCATCCTCTGTGGCGAGCAGCAAAGACGTCTTATTCAAATCGAAAGTGAAAGTGATTTAAAACAAACTATATTTTATATTAGTGTCATTCCTAGTGCAGTATTATGGGGTTAAGCGTACGTTTGCTTGGGTGCATGTTGTTGTGCGCGCGTGTGCGCACGCACAAGATTGCTTGCATGTACTCAAATCATCGGGACATGGATGGTAATGTGTGCGCGCTACAGTACACCGTGAAGTCGACATGAACTCACAATAGTTCCCAGTTGGTAACTATATAGGCGTATAGTCTTTCCTGCAAACTTGTTCCTGTGTTACGAGAATACTTTATTTACACAAATGCAACATTAACTGCAGTATCGCCAGTCGCCTCGCTTTCTTAAACTTAAGTTAACAGATCCAGTACTTTAATTCAGTTTTCAGTTACGTCTTTTATGACATATGTAGGCATATCGTGTTCGCAATGCTGTATTTGACGTCGTCCTTATTTCTGCCGACAACTATTCCCCTAACTAGGTATCTGTTTACCCGCCGTCGACCGCTGTCGGCAGTGCGGGGCTAGACGGTTTGCGGGTCTTAAATTGGTCTCGAACTCGCCAACTATTTACCCCGAAAACTTGCCCGCGCTCCGTTCGTACGCTTTCGACTTTATTAGATACATTTAATTATTTTAATTGGACGTGATACGCTTTATGTGCATCCGTAATGAAGTCGACGCGCCGTTTCGGGGGCATTACACCACCGAACTGTAGCCCCCAATGAGGACGGGGGCGATCGAAAGAGCCACAGCTGGACTCCCAGACGACCGACCGGGCCAGGACGGCGCAAATGAAAAGCCAAGAGCATTTTTGACCAATTAAATCTGATCGATGCCGTATCTGCGGTATGTGTAGAAAGGTCATTGTCTCTGCCCCGAGGCTCTGTTACGCCAGTTCGTTTTATGTAACGACGCAACGTTAATTACACGCAATTAACAGCCGCGTGGCGTGTAATTGCCGGGCAGAAGCGGAGCGATTCAGTTTGTCATTGGCGCGGCTGACGGCGAGTGGAATTGACTCGCGACTTGAACGTTCGGTTTTAATGAACCGATCGCAGCGGGAACAACAGGTAGTGACAACGGTGGACGAACTGAAGAGAAAGATATAGATAGCTAAACAGACGGGTAGCTTGACGGACGGAGACAGGTGTAGCTAGACAGACGGCGTAGCTTCATTAGAGTGATCGTTGTGATAATCATGACATAATAGCTGTATAACTATCCGTACATTATCAATACTATAAATACAATTATCGAAATATTTTCCTGGAACGGATCAATAGTAAATGTTATACTTCCGAACACACGGTAGGCGAATGAAGTACTACTATAAGATGGTATATACATACACACACACACACACACACACACACACACACACACACACACACACACACACACACACACACACACACACACACACACACACACACACACACACACACACACACACACACACACACACACACACACACACATACACACATATACATATACATATACATATACATATACATATACATATACATATACATACACATACACATACACATATACATATACATATACATATACATATACATATACATATAATATATATATATATATATATATATATATATATATATACATATACATATACATATACATATACACACATTTATACATCATTATCATCATACATATATCAAATATACAATAACAATATACTACATATACACATATATACATATACACATATACATATAAACATATATACATATATACATATATATGTATATATATATATATATGTATATATATATATATATATATATATATATATATATATATATATATATATACATATATGATGTGTATGTCATGATAGTCAAAGAGCCAGACAGACGGACGAACCGGAATTACTATACACACGCACAGACGGATGTGTGCATAAAGAGGCAGACGGGGCATCTCGACAGACGGACATACTGATTTTTGGACATATGTGGAGATGGAGAGGCGGGTAGCCAGACAGAGGGACAGACGGATTTACGGTGAGACACAGACATGCAGACACATGGACTAGACAGGTAGACGGCCAGACGAGCGAACGAAGAAATAGAACACAATAACAATAAATAAATACAAAGTAGGTGGATCAATAATATATACTAACATGACCAAGAGTGCGAAAGACGAATAGACATGTTAGGGGGAAGACAGTGCATGACGGACAGGCCGGCCAAACGGAGGCATACAGGACATGGCATGCAACAATAGGATTAGACAGGACGTGGGAAGTCGGGGCAAACCAAACAAAACGGGAAGGGCTTGCGTGGAGAGGGCAATTAAAACGGGGAAGGGCATGCCAGTGCCGACAGTAATGAACGGGATATTGCAAACACCTCGGGGTGTGTAGCACCACATCGAGTACAGTTTGGCAACTCAGGCCGGAACGAATTTTTTGTGTCTTTCTTCTTAAACAATTCCTGGCGACTTGTCCCGCCTATAACAACGCCGATGTTTGAGGTTTAAGGGGCGATGCAATTAGGGGGTGTCTGAAGTTACCGTCTGTGACGTTATACGGTGTAAGCTTGTCGCGTGCAATTACCACTGCAACGTGCAGGAAAAAGCGCTCAGTACATTTCCATTGTGCCGTGTTTACGCGTTTGTACAATGTTTACGGTTTACCTTACGTAATATGTCACACTATAGCACAACAAAACAACCGCGGCGGTCACAGCGGATATGCGGAATCCAACACGATAAGAGTACAATTTAAAAGAATACAGACTGTTACTCTTTCAGCATGCAATAAATGTAGGTAAGCTGTATAAGAAATGACAATCATGTCAAAAAACCACCTGTGAAATATTAATCGATGATAGCGTAATTCCGACGTACCGTAGAACTCAAGTCAATGTAGTTTAAGGTGTCATATAATGTTCTTATATTTCAGCCTTACTAAACATACCAACGCTTCCACAAGAACTCCCCGCTTCCCGAAGTACTTGCTCTTTCCAAAAGTACTCGCAGCTTCCCGAAGTACTTATTGCTTCCCGAAGAAAGAATGATGGGTATATTATTATATCGCTATTATCTGTGATGTGCTTCCCGAAGTATTCTTCTAACCAGTGAAAGCATTTATATAGTTCATACATTTTTTACACATTTATGACACTTTAAACATTTACTTATACTAATAATAACACCACCACAACTACTACTACTACTACTACTACTACTACTACTACTACTACTACTACTATTACTATTACTACTACTACTACTACTACTACTACTATTACTATCACCACTATTACTATTACTAATACTATTACAACTACTATTACTTCTAATAATGCTAATAACAACACTATTAATAATAATAGTAATTATTATGATTATATCTATTGTTATTATAATATTCATTATTATTATTTTATTGGTATAATTGTTGTTGTTGTTGTTGTTACTGGTGATATTGTTGTTTTTGTCATTATTATGATTCTGCTTAATATTATTAGTAGTAGTAGCAGCAGCAGCAGCAGCAGCAACAGTAGCAGTAGTAGTAGTAGTAGTAGTAGTAGTAGTAGTAGTAGTAGTAGTAGCAGTAGCAGTAGCAGTAGCAGTAGCAGTAGCAGTAGCAGTAGCAGTAGCAGTAGCAGTAGCAGTAGCAGTAGCAGTAGCAGTAGCAGTAGCATCGTTATCATTATTATATTTGTATGTTCCACGAAGTACTCGTCACTTCCCCCAAGTACTATCCCTTTCCCGCTCCCCGATGTGCGCCCCGCTTCCAGATGAAGTCGGGGTGTACCTCGGACGCCATAAAAACGAATCGCTCGGAGCGTGTATTCGTACAGGTGAAATGTGTCCCTCGAGTTCAAATACTGGCCGGCGGACACGAAACATCTGAGCAGTGAAGTTTGTTTCTCACGGGACCACAGCTCACGTAGCTGTCCGCATGTGGTGAGGGGCGTGGAAGGGGGCCCGGGTGGCACACCGAGGAATGTGCGCGTATCGGGGAAAATATAGGCCCACTGTTCGTAAATAGTCCCCCCCCCTGGATGGGCTTTTGCTCGCAGTGACCGCGGATTTGGTTTGAAGCGTGACACAAACTACTGACTAATGATGAGCGGGTCATGATGGCGCGCACACACATGCACACACACACACACACACACACACACACACACACACACACACACACACACACACACACACACACACACACACACACACACACACACACACACACACACACACACACACACACACACACACACACACACACACACACACACACACACACACACACAAACACACACACACGGACGCACGCGTGAACGCATGCACAATGTACACACCCAAATCATTTCAATACTGTGGGTTTTTGCGCGTATGTGTGTGCGTTTGTGTATGGGCGTGTACGTGTATGCACTTTATTAACTCATAACATACACATTATTCGAAGGTGTACACGATCCTGGTAACAATATTATCTAATGTGTAATAAAACCCCTAAACCTCATGAATGGAGTTGTGTATTGTGTGGTTGTTGAAACAACTACAAAACAAATACGATTTCTCGGAACGACGCAGTTATAAGTGAAACATTATCTCACGAGATAATGGCTGCCCACTGAATGCGACTAAAACGCAACAAAACGACATTGTCTAATCTGTTATCGAAAATCATTACTTTGAGCCAAAGGTGGTAAATATTAAGCGGAAATGCGCCTTAGGTCAAGCGCACTTTGCCTCACATAGTCTTATTTGCCCATGGATCTACAATGAAGACTTTCGTGACTTGCGGTTAGCGTCACCTGCCTCCACTACGGCTTGTTTACTCGTAGAATGTTTTGTAAACAATTGGAAAGTTTAGGGCGGTGAAATTTTTTAAATGGACCCTGTTGAAAATCGACCAGCGGTCCTTTTTCCAAGCTATGGAAAAGGACGCTGTGTAAAAGTGACTTTTCTGTGTACTGAATGAGCTCGAATTGGTTCTATGGTGTGCATTCTATATATAAAAAATGTACAAAGTCATCACAAACCAGACAAAAATGAACAATGACCATATCAGTATTTAGTATTTTATTATTAAAACTGTTCCGGCTATTTTATTTATACAATTTTGTGTATCAAAACTATAATATTTAAAATGTCTAGAGATTAGTAAAACATACATATAATCTCAAAATCTCTAAAACATAAACACTTACATTGTTATAAGGCGAATATATAAAGACGACGTAATATATAACGCAGACAATGACGAACTTCGGGTCAGGGAAAGAAAAGAAGGCAGAGGGAGAACAAAAACCGCGCATGTACGGGTGAGAAGTGGGAAAAGCACGCAGTAATTGACTAGTGTGTCTTCAACAACACAACAAAGCTGTTCCATTTCCCGCGGCTTCTGCTTTATTCTAGCCCCCCGAGTCCTGGGAGAAGCCTATTCTAGCCCTCCGAGTCCTGGGAACACAGCCGCCGGAAGCTTCCTTCCTCCTCCCGCCTCGGCCATCCCCCGTTAAAGCTACGGGCTGAGGGCAATCGTAAATAACTCCCGAATCCACGCGAATTAATTGACTCTCGTTACGGCGCTCGGGGTTCTGGCGCGCTCGTCTCCAAGCACGATTACTTACGTAATAGCAACAACAACACAGTTGTATTGTGTGTGTGTGTGTGTGTGTGTGTGTGTGTGTGTGTGTGTGTGTGTGTGTGTGTGTGTGTGTGTGTGTGTGTGTGTGTGTGTGTGTGTGTGTGTGTGTGTGTGTGTGTGTGTGTGTGTGTGTGTGTGTGTGTGTGTGTGTGTGTGTGTGTGTGTGTGTGTGTGTGTGTGTGTGTGTGTGTGTGTGTGTGTGTGTGTGTGTGTGTGTGTGTGTGTGTGTGTGTGTGTGTGTGTGTGTGTGTGTGTGTGTGTGTGTGT
>JAODUO010000083.1:437500-447500 GCA_025642075.2 Ridgeia piscesae | reverse complement strand
TATCTTTGATAAAAGAATCACTTGATTAATCTTGATTTACTATGCGAATGAAGATAGTCTGGTAAACATCCTACTTGAGGATGCTGTTAACGTGTTGGTTATCTCAACTACTGGAGCCACGGCCACTTTGGTCTTTGGTGGCACATCCATCATTGGAAGAAGGAAAAAATCAAGAATACCACGTTGTTTGCATGTTGGTTGGTAAATTGAGAACGTATATCAGGAAAGTCCATGTTGACGTTTTGGTTTCAAGTCCAGTAAAATAAATTTTACGCGCATAAATATTTATATTTAGGAAATACTATGGTCACGCCCGTGGTGAATATTATGCATTCAATATAAATAAATAATTCATACGATGCACGTGTGGTTTATTTATCGAATTATATATAATTTATATTTTAAGTGAACATATATCTATGAATAAAAAGTGATGATATTAATACTAATTTAGCGTGAATGGTTCATGCATAAAGTTAGCTAACTTTCAAGTCAATTGGAGTAATAAACTTATCGAATTAAGGCGTCATTCGGAAAGAACAATTGGTATTGGCAATACCGACGACTGTATGAGACAAAACTGCCATGACGTTGGCACCATTAATAACATTCCTCCACCTGCATCATCGAAACAAGCGTCAGCCATGTGTATCTAGTTGCATCGTTGTTACTAATTATTTACATTGGGCGGTTTCGTAATGTTTCGCTGTCGACCTTTCACAGCGTAATCAATGTCGGTCGGCCGAGGCGTGTCGCGCGCGGTCATTTAATACGATTTAGCAGACGGCGGCGGACGCCTTCATGTTTGCAAACGAGGCTCGTTGACGCGACCCAGCTGACCCGAATACGACACGACGACTCGACGAACAATTACCACGGTGACGCGGTGAAATGAGAAAACAATAATGTGACAATAACGGCGCCGTTTGCCCGCGCGACTCCCGTCAATGGGGGCGCTGTATGACAACAGTTACCTCCACCCTGCCCGCCGTCCGTTCCACAGCGGCCGAGTAAAACGGAGACATAAATCGCGCTGTGTTCGCGGGCCTTTGTCGTGGGCTTGTCGTACCCACCCTCGACCGGGGCGCCAGACGCCGTCAAGTGTGTCGTCACCGGAGGAACATGCTCGCTTGACAGACGACATGGCCGGATTGGCAGTGGTCACGTGACAGGGTGAGGAGGGAGGACGGCGATTGCGACCGGAGGTTGCTGACAGAGGCCAGCCACACGGGCGTGTCAACGCCCCGCGTGGGGCGCGACCAACTATGTCGCGACGTCATGGAATGTTGGATAGGGAAAGAGATAACTTATTTACACTCTCGGGTTAACGATACACAAATATACATGTTGTGCAAGTGATTTTGAGAGATATATAATTTCTTTCAATTCTTTTACAGCCTGAAGATTAGCTATGAACATGAAAATTAACATATTTTATAATCGTGGTATTGATAATTGTAGTTCATCTTTTATATAATCTAAAATTAAACACAATTGTGCATTACTTTCCTTTTCGTCACATAAACTTTACTTTAATAATATGCAGTTTTAATTACGGTGAAACGGATTTATGAAATAATTAAATAAAAAATTGACATACACGATAGCAAACATGACCACTTCAAAAAATATTGCTTATGTACTTAAAACAGTTAAACATGTAGTTTAATTATGAATTTGATTGTAATATTGTCGCCAACGATTTCGTAGCATTTTCAAAGGTTGAATAACGAAGAAAGACGAGAACGATGAAAAGAGTCCATCACACATCACAACATTACTAGACTGTAACGGAAGTAACAGCATGAAAATGTCTAACAATGGCGACCGGAGAATAATGGACAAGGGGGACAAAATAAGATGGAGCGTAATATGGAAATTAATTTTTACTCCGTGACCATTAGTTCGGTATCCGGTAGTTTAAATAAAATTATATTTACTTATATATGAATCGTCAATGGTGGAAAGAATGGTTCGTCAATCAACACAGACATGCACAAAATGTAATCTACTTTTAGTCACTGCAGTTATGCATTTTAGATATGCCATTCAGTTAACAGAATATTCTTATGTATTTCGTTATGCCGCTATATTAACTGACTTATTATTGTTATTTTAACATGATAAACAATTATGCAATATATATATATATATATATATATATATATATATATATATATATAATAATATGATGTATATATATAATATATATACGTATATATATTATATAATATATATATATATATAATAAATGATATATATATTATAAATATATATTATATATATAATTATATATATATAATATATATGTATATATAATATGTAATATATATATATATATATATAGCTATATATATATATATATATATAATATATATATTATATATATATATATATATATATATATAATATGATGTATATATATATATAATATATATACGTATATATAATATATAATATATATATATATATATAATAAATATATATATATTATAAATATATTATATATATAATTATAT
The DNA here is from genome assembly GCA_025642075.2 of Ridgeia piscesae. NCBI lineage: Eukaryota > Metazoa > Annelida > Polychaeta > Sabellida > Siboglinidae > Ridgeia > Ridgeia piscesae. The sequence continues at coordinate 444,981 of JAODUO010000083.1, read as the reverse complement.
ATATATAATCTATGCTGTATATATAATATGTAATATATAATATATATATATATATATATAGCTATATATATATATATAATATGCTATATTATATATATATATATATATATATATATATATATATATATATATATACATATATAAATATAAATATAATTATGATATTATTTCGACATTTAATTTCAACCTGAGAGTAGGAGTACTGTGTTATACAAATATATAACACATGCCAATACAACTTTTCCACAAATTTGTAGCATGTATATATTTTATTTATTTTAATTGTAGCTGTGTACGCTCCCTTTGAGTTGACATTTAACTAAACATTACTCCCACCAGTTGTTTATTGCATTTATATTTCTACTTACTGACCCAATTTTTATTGATTATTATTATTATTTATATATTATAAATTGGCTCAGTAGGTGTATGGTATTTTATCAAAGTATATTTATTTTATTACATGTATTGTCGTGTAATCGTTTTCAAATATTCCTTCCTTTAAATAATATATTATTTGTAGTAATTAAAACTGTAATATAATGATTATATACCTGTATTTGTAAGAAAACAATCCAATTTCTACGGCCAAATATATGTGTTAGACAGTGGTTAATTCTGTAAACATGGTTGCAATCTGGGTTCACCGTATGCAATTTTCCTGTGACTGTCATTGCGGATATAGAAGGCTTTACAAATGAGAAAATAATATTATTATTATTAGTTATACTTGCTCACACGATGGACAGTCTGAACTACGCGGATGTGCCCGCGGTGGTACAAGGAGAGCGCCTATTATTTCACCGCACACCGCCGCCGCCGCCGGTTGCCGCCAGATGTTTCCGTTCCGAGCAGACGACAACGATTGCAAGCGATTGGCGCCAAATGAGCGCGCGCCGTCAAGTCGAGAGCCCGCGCCTTCACAAGTCAACATTTCAGCGTCTTTCCACCCGATAACAAGTTGATGATGTGGGAGCCCTTCAAGCGGCAGCGCCGCACCCTCGGGTCAGGGGTTAGGCGCCATTTGCGGTTGATGATCTTGCGATTTAATTCGCCGTGGCAGTTATAATCGCATTCAATTTTGGCAGGTTCTGATCAGGGATTATTCCGGCGCGTTGAGCACTGCTGCTGTAGCCAGTGTAGGGGTCGTTGCTAAAATGGCACTTACCGGCGACCGTTACAAGCAATTTGCAGTCATCAGTGTAACAAATCAGAAACGTTTTGTTTGTAATCTATACAATCATTAGGAATCTATAATTCAAAATATGCAACCAATGAGTTTGGGGCAAAATTGGATGAGACGACCAATTTTTATTGTTAAAGCCGGCTGGAGTCTTTGAACAAGGACAACTTTCTGCCACTGAAACCCATACAATTATAATGTTAGCTGCCAGAAACTACACATATGTCAATAATAGAAAGATCCCTCGCAATCCACACAGACGACGAAATGATAATAATAATAATTGTAAAACATCTGTAGCGATTATTTCCTTAAAAATCAAGCTCAGAGACGCGACAAACAAAATCATTTAGCTAGTCATACAGGTAAAAGTTGTCATTGGAACATACATTTCGTTTAGGAAACATAAAAAAATCACAATTACATTATCCATCAGCTATAATGTAAATTCCTGTGTCATTTGCAAGATTGTTTATACCCGACATTCTATGTAGAGAATGGCGCTCAGGAAGTTGTAGATTTGATCCGCTTGAGGCCGCTGACCGTCAATTTGGTATAATTATACTCCGCCATGTCAAATCCCGAAATGCACCAGTTTTTATCCAGTAGCTATGATATTACAATATGATAGCGAATTTAATATAATTGTTCTAGGTAACGTATAAACACGAGTAAATAAAAGGTGATACCAGAACAATTTGGAAACTAAACATGATTTCTGCATGTTTATGAACGTCTTTCACTGCACAGTTTTTCTTCGAATGTGACATCCGGCAGTGCAACGGTTTTCTCTTCAACCTTCGCCAAAATTGAAATACAAATTCAGCCCCCATTTCTGCTCGGGATAAAACCTAGCTGTAGCCTAAGTTCGTGGAACGACGACGCCGATAACGCGTCTGGGATCACAAGCCGGGCCCTGTGGCAACGTCTTGTTCGCGATGATTCGTAGAGACAATGGCGGTGAGGGGTTATCAAGTGCTGGTGGCAGGGTGAATTAGGCGAGACGGCGGCGAGGCGAGTTAGCGACGGCGACGCGGCAGGCGAAGGCGATAATCGCGGGCGTGGTAAGGCGACACGAGATTAAAGCGGGCAATCAACAATCGTAGAAACGGCTCTAATTCTAACGTAATGCGAGAAGACGACTTGGCGTGGCCAAGGCTCGGGTGCCCGGAAGCCGCCGTATTCGGTTGACGTCTCTATCGTCGCCGCCGGGCGCCGCGGGTCTGGGGAGTTGAGGTTTGAGCGCGTGCCGTGGGCCCTGGTCAGGCGTCCGGTTACCGCGGTCAGACATCAGCACAGTTACACAAGACCACGACCCCGGCGTAAAGACGGGCGGTGGAAACTGGATGCGTCCGGACGATTTTCCGGTGTCGCTCAGTCGCTCAGTCGCTCAGTCGCTCAGTCGCTCAGTCAGTCAGTCAGTCAGTCAGTCAGTCAGTCAGTCAGTCAGTCAGTCAGTCAGTCAGTCAGTCAGTCAGTCAGTCAGTCAGTCAGCAGCCAGCCAGCCAGCCAGCCAGCCAGCCAGCCAGCCAGCCAGCCAGCCAGCCAGCCAGCCAGCCAGCCAGCCAGCCAGCCAGCCAGCCAGCCAGCCAGCCAGCCAGCCAGCCAGCCAGCCAGCCAGCCAGCCAGCCAGCCAGCCAGCCAGCCAGCCAGCCAGCCAGCCAGCCAGCCAGCCAACCAGCCAGCCAGCCAGCCAGCCAGCCAGCCAGCCAGCCAGCCAGCCAGCCAGCCAGCCAGCCAGCCAGCCAGCCAGCCAGCCAGCCAGCCAGCCAGCCAGCCAGCCCATTCACTAACTTACGCATTAACCCATTCACTAGCCCATTCACTAACCCATTCGCTAACCCATTCACTAACCCATTCCTATCACATTCACTAACCCAATCACTAACACAGTCACTAACACATTCTCTAACCCATTCACTTCTCACAGTCTCGCCCATTCACTAACTCATTCACTCACGCGGTCAAACTCGGTTAACTTCGACCGTCCGTCGCCAGACTTCTGTATCCCTCATTGCCGGCAGCAACACCCCAGGACGTTCCCTCTGAAAGTCAGCCCAAGACGTTGGCGTGGCCCATGGCCCCATGGCCTGACTTCCTTCGCCGTGCACCGACTGTCACGTGGCTGACCCTAGATAACATTTCATATAATTGTATATTTTTATGTGCCAACTTTCGACATATCGAAACCTTCTGGCGGTGTCGTCTCTGCGGCGCTATTCATACCGATGCAGACAGCCATGCTACGGCTGTAGTCAATCGCTGTTTTCAAGTGTGGTCAGAATACCACATCCTTGAAATTTAATTACCCTTTATGCTAAAACAAAAATCGTTATATTTTGATAAGAATACTCACAGCCGCAAGGTAGCGCCACATGTGTTCTTAAATTTAGCAGTCGAACCTATTAATTGAATTGTGTGGACCAAATCTGTAATGCGATGACGTTCCAACTCGATCTGAGGAATACAACCGTAGCTTTGTGGATCGATTGCATTGGACAACTACAGCTGTCGGACTGTAATTGACGTCTGAGTTCGTCTCAGCGAAGATGAGATCGTGTCGGACGGCACTTGTCTGGCGATGATGAAGTGTGAACCGCTCTGGGCGGTCAAATGGAGCGGATACCACCTTATATGAGAGCATACATCTTTTATTGATATCTTCCGTTTCCTTGATTGCCAAACCACTACAGCGCATCGGGTCACAACTTCCATCCGTATATCCAACTGCGATCTGTCTATTTCCTATCACCAGACGTCTACGGCAATTGTTTGGCCGGGTTCAGTTAGTAGCTTCCCCAGTTCCGCCGTCAGTTCCTCTACTGAAATATCGGAGCTGGCACCGAGCCGGCGACGGCGTCATGTACGAGATATGTACAATTACCCACCGAGTGCTTTCATCTAAACAGCTAGTATGTTTTTACTCACTGCAAACGGCTGCCGGGAATCTCATGTCGAGACAGCTTTTTCGGCTACTTCCAGTCAACTGTTTTCGCCTCCAGTTAAGAGAAACGTCGGCGCGTAGGGTTTCTGCTTTGTTGGAGCAAACACATGACTGTGCGTTTACGATATATATATATATATATATATATATATATATATATATATATATATATATATATATATATATATATATATATATATTATATATATATGTATATATATATATATATATATATATATATATATATATATATGTAGTATATATATATATATACAATTATATATATATATATATATATATATATATATATATATATATATATTATATATACTTGTAGTATATATATATATATATATATATATATATATAAATATATACTTGTAGTATATATATATATATATATATATATATATATATATATATATTCAGGTGTTATATGTGTTAATATATGAATACAAAAATGCACGCACATATTCGCTCATGCACACAACCCCGCATATCAATCGACACACGCATGCACATGTAGCCGCATACTGCCTTTACCGTTTGTTTCCTGTATCATCTGACATCATAACAAACACACACCAGAAAGAAAGACGCAACTCGCAACTCGCAAAAATTCGCCTTCACTTTCGTACGCAAACAAGCACGCGTACACGATCAACACACACACACACACACACACACACACACACACACACACACACACACACACACACACACACACACACACACACACACACACACACACACACACACACACACACACACACACACACACACACACACACACGCAGCCGCGCGCCGACACACACACACACACACACATACCGCGCACATGCACATGCACACATACGCACACACACACACACACACACACACACACACACACACACACACACACACACACACACACACACACACACACACACAATCAATCAAGCAACCCCACACACACACACACACACACACACACACACACACACACACACACACACACACACACACACACACACACACACACACACACACACACACACACACACACACACACACACACACACACACACACACACACACACACACACACACACACACCTACTACTATTACTACTACTACTATTACTACTACTACACTACTACTACTACACAACTACTACTACTACTACTACTACTACTACTACTACTACTACTACTACTACTACTACTACTACTATACTACTACTACTACTACTACTACTACTACTACTACTACTACTACTACTACTACTACTACTACTACTACTACTACTACTACTACTACTACTACTACTACTACGACTACCACTACCACTACTACCACCACCACCACCACCACCACCACCACCACCACCACCACCACCACCACCACCACCTCACATACATAACAACCGACATGTTGTTCCGTTGCCAGGCGGATGTTCCCCATCCTGCGCGTGAGCTTCAGCGGTGTCCAGCCGGACACTAAGTACGTCGTCCTCATGGACATCGTTCCCGTCGACAACAAACGCTACCGCTACGCCTACCACCGGTCATCGTGGCTGGTGGCCGGTAAGGCTGACCCTCCTCTGCCTACGAGACTCTACGTCCACCCAGACTCGCCCTTCAGCGGCGAGCAACTCGCCAAACAGACGGTGTCGTTCGAGAAACTCAAACTGACGAACAACCTGCTGGACAAGAACGGACTGGTGAGTGCATGGCGTGGCTAGTGCGCCGTCTCGGTGGTGTTGGGACATCGTTTTCAATGTCTTTTGAGAACAATGTTTGGATATAGTAACTGCAATTTAGCTTACAGTAACTTGTAGTCTATTTTTTCGAGTATCACGAACACTACATTGAACAAATGCAATGGAATTTAAGTTAGAGTAACTTTCATTATAATTTATTTGTTCGAGTGATACGAACACCACATTAGACACATGAAATGGAATTTAGCTAACAGTAACTTTCAATATATGTGTTCGAGTGTTACGAACGACACTAGACACATACAAATGTGTTCGATTATTACGAACACCGATTTGGACACATTAAATGGAATTTATCCTACACTAAATTTGAATATAATTGTTCGAATATTACGAACATCGTACTGGACCCACTAAATGGAATTTTGCTTATAGTAACTTTCGATATATTTGTTCCAGTATTATGAACACTGCATTGGACACATTAAACGGAATTTAGCTTAACGTAACGTTGTATATAATTGCTCGAGTATTACGAACTAAATAGAATTTAGCTTACAGTAACTTTCGATATATTAGTTCGAGTATTATTACCACCACATCAGACCCATTAAAAGGAATTTAGCTTACAGATATATTTGTTCGAGTATTATAACCACCACATCAGACCCATTAAATGGAATTTAGCTTACAGATATATCTGTTCGAGTATTATAACCACCACATCAGACCCATTAAATGGAATTTAGCTTACAGATATATTTGTTCGAGTATTACGAGCACAGTATTTGACACATTAAATGCAATATAGTTTATACAGTAACTTTCAGTATATCTGTTCGAGTATTATGAACACCATATTGGATATATTAAATGGAATTTAGATTGCAGTAGCTTTCAATATATTTCTTCGAGTGACACGAACATCGTATTGGGTGTATTAAACGGAATTTAGCTTACAGTAAGCTTCAATATATTTGAGCATTACGAATACCGTATTGGACATATTAAATGGATTTAGCTTACGATAACATTAAATATATTTGTTAGAGTATTACAAACACCGTATAATTAGTAGGGAGGAATATAATAATTACGGGGACGGTTTAACAACTCTTTTCAGCACTTTGATTAGAGAATTTATTATATTATATTGCTGTTGATGGTTCATGTAGATATGGAGAAGTAAATGCAATGACAGATTATATTGTTTAATAAAAGCAGTTAACACGTTGGATTCCAATATTGTGAAGAAATCCTATATACTTCCATCGTATAAACATCCGTTATAAATTTTTTGCGGTTTTTAATTATGTTGTGGGTCATTCCGCTTTCGTTCTCCTTCACCGTAATGACAAATAAGAGTATAAAGGTAATGCGTGGATTTCATCACTGTAATCGGTTTGTTCAGCAACTAGTGTTCATAAACAATAACACAATGCTAACCATCTAACATTATAGTACACGTTATGCTATCAGGGATGAAAGAAAATATCCATAAATAATTTTCTTTTTTGTATGGCATATTTAACAAGAATATGCCATACAAAAAAGAAAATTACTAAATTTGAATAAAAAAATTCGAATTAGCTTATTTGGTGTATATAAAACATTGATTTTCATTATTAACTATGCACGATCATAAGCA
>JAODUO010000083.1:427500-435000 GCA_025642075.2 Ridgeia piscesae | reverse complement strand
AGAGAGAGAGAGAGAGAGAGAGCATAGAACAATAACGTAGAATGGCTCACAGGGGTCACGCGTTATTCATCACTTTTTGTTTTTGTAACAGCATGAGTTGTTTGGTGGCCCATATAGATAACGGAGTACACCACTCATATCGTGTCTGTGTGCTTGTTATAGAGAGAGTATGGAGTGTCTCATCAAACAACACACGTACGCCAGGTCGCCACTGCGCGCATGCGCAGACGCCGACTACGAGCATCAGTTCAAGCTACATTATGAACACTCGAAAGGTGAGTGTAGGTACTTTTTTGTATTAAACGCAAATTCTGGTGTAAAGTCAAACTTATTATAATTTTTCACATCAAACATAATATTGTCGTATGAACATATATTTCAACTTGACCTAATCAAATTTTTACAGCATACTAGTAATTAATATACTATTGTGTACATTATCGTGTTGTACAACATGTAGTATTAAACTAATTCTTCTTCTATTTATTCTAGATGAAAATGGCGACCACTCAACGGGGATCCAGACGCCATTTCCGCTGTGGCCTGCCGGGAATTCTCGCCTGCTCCACAACTTCCCGTACGGCGCCGCGGCTGCGCATCTGAGCGACCGTCACGTGTTATCGGCCATGTATGGAAATCTGTTCAGCCTGAGCGGTGCTCTCACGTTCAACGCGGCCTTTCCATCCGGGAACTTATCCGCCGCCTCGAGCGCCAACATCGCCGCTGCGGCGGCAGCGGTGGCGGCAAGTCGCGTGCTTCACGCGCATGCGTCATCGTCGTCACAGGACACTTCCGGTAGTGCTTATCAGCCTGGGTTGAACAGCCATCACCGGTTTCACCCGTATTTGTGGAACGCTGCGAATTCGTCCTTAAGTAAGCGAGCTGATTCGCCAGCCGTCAGTTGGAACGACGATGAAGTGTAGTAGGCGCTCAACAGAAACCAATGACAAATCACACAAAAGCGACAAGTTGTGATCTCACGAATCAGTCGCGGTAACCACAGCTGAAAACTGATAGCGGCAAACATTCCTGTTCCGACAGTGTGACCGGACGGGCGATAATAAGGAGATCTCTGTTACGGATCTCGTTGGGGTGATACGTTGCATTACGACTCCCAGGGGCGGACCCAGAGAGGGTATTCTATAGGGTCACAAAATCAATTACACCCCTTGAGGCTTGCCGAAAACGTCCACCCTGCTGTCGTGGTTTACAACGCTGCCCTCGAGTCGCGCTTCTGGAACGAGACATTGGAACACGGGGGTCGAAGGGGTGGAGTGGGTAGGTTTAAACTTTCTTGTAGGGGGACAACAATCAGGCACATTAAAAAATCTCTAGGATAGCGAACAAATCCCCCCAGACCCCTGGAACCGCATGTCACATCAAACCAAAGAAATAAGGCAACTCAGTTGTCAATGTACAGTGACGTTATTTATTTAATTGATTGTTTTAATGTTTGATTGTTTTGTTTTTCTCTTTATTGTTGCGTGTTTATAGCGGATTTGGGAAGTAGTGCTTTTTAGAGAGACACAACAGCTTTATTAATTATGCATTCTCGGAGATTTACACTGAAGGAAAATGTGAACAGAGCGGCAAGATTATTTGAGCGATACAACGCGGCACCACGTGACAACCCCTAGCGGCCAGATGTGACAACAGTACATTGTCGCAATTCTCTCGACAGAAATCGTCTGTTGGATTCATAACAGGGACAGGTCTGACATACACGCATACACAGCGGGGTTTGCGCGCGTACTCGCGCACGTGCACACACGCGCGCCTCGCATAAATCACGCGCCCGCATTGATATACACAACATGTTGAGGCGTGATGTGTTAATACAAGACGGGACGAGGCCACCGACGGCCCGGGGACAGATACACGCTGAGTAAGATCGATGCCACCGCGCCAACGTTCTCACAATCGCCGCCTCTGTAGAAGACAAGGTTCACTAACAGGAAACCGGCGGACAGCCGCAAAAAATATGAAGCCCATATCGGCGTTCCGACAAACCCGACGCCAGCGCCGGACATCGATCAATGTCGTCACATCCTGCCCGAGCGCGCTCGCACCATTGTCACGCCACGATCGCGCGCATCGATCTGCGTCGACGGGCATCACTCGCGCCATTGTTTCCCCGCCGCGTGCGCCGACGACGAAAGATCTCCACCGACCGACATCGGCCGCGTCGTAAACAACAGGCACTGTGTGTACGTCTTGAATGCGTAATAAGTCGCGACCGCGCGTCATTGTTGCGTGGTTGTATCGTTCCGGTTGGCAGGCCGTTTGTTATACCCGCGCCTGCATTGTGATAGCGTGTTGTCGCCGCCACCGATGTATATAGCGGTCACGTGCGCGCGCACTCAAAGTGCGCTACAAGCACGACGGTCTGTTTTGTCACGCCGATTTGTATAAGACTATAAATGTTTTCCGAAGCTCTCGTGTCGTTTAATTAACATGGCGTTTCCCTGGTTCAAAGCCATGCCAACCAACTAGACATGGAGGCTTGTGCTTCAGATAACAATGCGGTTTCCTTTACGTACTTCATCACAGATCCGCGTGAGTGCCTTGTTTGGGGAGGGGGGCACTGACCCATTTATCTAGCTGGCATTAACACTTGCCCATTATAATCTATGTATCGTGTACTACAGTTTAACACTGAACACTTGTGTGTAACAAACGACACAAAGCTCGTTCGTCCTATAACCCTCTCTCGGATTCTAACGATACCGCTAATGAACCGGTGTACTTCAATTGAGCCAATATTTAGACGAAGTAGTAACGGACAGATTTACAATTAGGTGAAAATTTGGCTTTTGACCAGTGAGAGGACGGGGTACTACAAAACATATATAGTAATCGATAGAAAACCAAAGTCATGATCACGAGATGTCAAATCGTTACTCTGCTATCAGATATTCTAAAGTGAAAAATCGCACCAGCTGAAAATATTGTATGGAAAAAATAAAAGAACAAGCAACTACATTTGCGGGACGTTGCCCAGTAATGGGATTTTCCATAAAAATTTGGCAATATGTGGCGAGAGATAATTATTGTCTTTTTGAAATTAACCTTGTGGTATGAGTTGAAGAGCCTTGAAGCTAAATCAATATTTTCACTCATTTTTATCTTTACGTACCATTGTTTTTGCCAAGTGTTTAGTAAGTTCACACATCACTCCAGATAAGCACGGATGAACAAGAAATGCGCGCTTTCGTGAAACAGTGTATAGGTTTCTGAAAACGCTTAGCACTGATATTCCTGAATTAATATATTTAAAACAGTGGACGCAAATTAGTAAACACACGCTGAAAATAAATATCGAACTATATTACCATATACAAACCAGTTATAAAAAACCCACAAGGAACGCGTTTAACTTGTATTAAAGATAACATTGATTGGTTAACACTAACATACACGCTGACCTCGAGTAAAAGTAGGTTAGTGAATAGGCAGAAACGAACTATGAATTAGTGGAAAAACAGGTAAATATATTTCTGTATGTCGTGCTATTTAATTTTGCAAAATTTAGTGATCATTTTTACAGCTATTGTCGAACAAGTATAAACACGATAGACGAATATGTCTATCTATCAGTAAACCAGTCGTTTAGCTTTCATAATAAATATAGATTATTGAACATATAAAACTAGTGTAATAATATGTTAAAGGGATTCTAATGGGACACGAAAGGTATTCTTTGATAATGTTGAACTCTTGTAATGCACACAATCCCGGTACGATAATTACTTCATGTAATTCTATGTCTTCATTGCATTATAATTCTATATTACTAATCACCAACAGCCGTGCCATATACTGATAACAATGGTGGATCAAGCCCAAACTAGAAATTCCACGTACGCGGAATTATTTGGCACACGGCAGGGATTATATTCTTGTTCGATAAATTATCAGGATCATTAATGGTTAATAAAACATAATTATGCTGAAATGAAAGCATTGGGTTACGTCAAATAGTTATTAAAAAAATACAAAAGTTTTATATTCTCGAAGACTCCCCTTTCTTTATAATTGGAGACACGAAAAAATCCGTTTCGTGTCCCAAGGAATTCCGTTAATGAACATACTATGCATTGAACTAGTATCAAATATATTAGCTGGTAAACATGCCGAACAGTAGCGTGCACGCCTAGCAGTAAGCAAACATTGAACTAATACAAAATATATAAATTACTACATGAACACACAAAGTAATACAGGCGAACACCGAATTAATATTAAAGATATCAATCAGTAAACAGGTCAGGAACAGGTACACGTTGAACTAATATAATAGTATACACACGCACCCACGTACGCACACACACATACTCTTACACACACACATGCACGTACAGACATGCACACACACACACACACACACACACACACACACACACACACACACACACACACACACACACACACACACACACACACACACACACACACACACACACACACACACACAACGCGCATATATACACACACACACACACACACACACACACACACCCACACACACACACACACACACACACACACACACACACACGCACCCACGTACGCACACACACACACATACTCTTACACACACACGTACAGACACGCACACACAAACACACACACACACACATGCACATACACACACGCTCATATATACACACACACACGCACACACACACACACACACACACACACACACACACACACACACACACACACACACACACACACACACACACACACACACACACACACACACACACACACACACACACACACACATATATATATATATATATATATATATATATATATATATATAAATGAACACATCAAGAATAATGTGACACTGAACTAGTATTAGCAGTATTAATGATGGTTTGTGAATGTGCCAAGCAAAACACAAACAGTCTTCGTTAATGAATAACGCTTCGTACCCGACTTCTTGAACCATATACCATATTAATGTACACGATCTTTGTAGCATACAATCTGCCTTTATCCTCTTTGCATGTAACATCGCATTAGATGTGTGAACTTACTAAACAATTGGCAAAAACAATGGTACGTAAAGATGAAAATGAGTGGACGGGTGAATTGAAAATATTGATTTAGCTTCAAGACTCGTCAACTCACAACACAAGGTTAATTTCAAAAAGACAATAATTATCTCTCGCCACATATTGCCAAATGTTATTTCTTCCAACCTACTGCTCACAGCACTATAAATAATGTAACTGTACACTCGCTGGTCGTCGCGATGATTTATCCGCTATTCTGTTGAGTCTGACAAACCACGCTTCTTTTCACGACCGCGACGAATCAAAATAAATCGCATATGTGAAAATGTAGAAGTTCCTGTCAGGATCACTGTGCGATTAACTTGTCATAAGCGCACGCAGCGGCCCGGACGGCCGTCGCCTAGCGCTCTGGCGTCACTCAACCGGAAGATCGCCTGCTAATCTTGTGACACGCTGAAGACGCAGCCACGCGTGACGACGCATCGTTGAAGATCGCACAGACAAATGGCGCCGTTTATGTATGTGAATAGTGGTCATAATTTGTAACGCGCCGTGAGTAATTGGCACTTTTACGCGTGCACAAATGAGCTGATCCAGGAAATGAATGACGATCGCAACATTAATAGTTGGCTGATGGTATCTGGATATGCTTTCATTTCAGATTTCTAGTCGTTCAGAGCACAATATTTTATGGTTGCAAGTAACGATAATAAGTGCAAAAGCAATAGATAAGCAAGATAAATTTAAACATTAAGCGCACCTACATATACTGTTTGAAACGAAGACACAGGATTGGACATCGATATCACTCTTGAGAGTTAGAATATAGTGGGTGAAATTACGAAAAGAAATTTAAAAAAACCGGAAGAACTCCTATAAAGAAATTCCTTTGTAAAGCCACCTTTATGATTATGTTAAATAAGGAGTGTAAGGGTTGTGTTCTAAACTAAATACGAAAACGGGAAAGCTGCTAGAATGTAGATTATAAATGTATTTTTATTATATATATACATACACACACACACACACACACACACACACACACACACACACACACACACACACACACACACACACACACACACACACACACACACACACACACACACACACACACACACACACACACACACACACACACACACACACACACACACACACACACACACACACACACACACACACATGTATATATATATTTACAAACACATGCTTGCACACATTCAAGCAGGCACGCACGCACGTACCCCTGTACACACATCCACACGCACGCACGAACGCACGCACATACACACACACACTCACACACACACACACACGCACGCACGCACGCACGCACACACGCACGCACGCACGCACGCACACACGCACGCACGCACGCACGCACAGCACACACACACACACACACACACACACACAACACACACACACACACACACACACACACACACACACACACACACACACACTGATGACGACAATGACAGATTCGGCCTTAATGCGCCTATAGTGTCGCCACTTGAAAAGCAGCGCTGTTTATTCGAAGCCAATTTATCCATTACGATATCGTTCGCGTCACAGAGTGCGTCGACAGATGTCACTGTGCTCCTCCAGCGCTTGTTCCGGGGTGATAACTTGACGCGAGGCTGACAGTTCATTCCTTTCAACTATATCTCTCTATTACATTGACGGGGTCGATGCAGGCTGTCGGTGATTTCGGCTAAGACAGCCTTGGCGATAGCATCACTATGCTGCATTAATGTCAGTGGCGTCGAGCAAAAATTAACTCCACCGCGGTTTGGCTGTCACGACTTGATTGATTGGTTAATCAACCATCAGCTGATTAGCCGTATTCAGAGCAAGCGCTCGCGTCGTACTGTTGTCTGAATAACAGTACTAATTGGCAAAACGTTATTAATTTAAAGGGATTTGTACAACAGTAATCCCTCTTAACAAGCCGCATATGTTGAGGAACATTTATCTTTGTTGAACGAAGCATTATTTGTGTGCACGTGCAAGGACTGTGTGTGTGTGTGTGTGTGTGTGTGTGTGTGTGTGTGTGTGTGTGTGTGTGTGTGTGTGTGTGTGTGTGTGTGTGTGTGTGTGTGTGTGTGTGTGTGTGTGTGTTGTGTGTGTGTGTGTGTGTGTGTGTGTGTGTGTGTGTGTGTGTGTGTGTGTGTGTGTTGTGTTGTGAGTGTGTGTGTGTGTTGTGTGTGTGTGTATGTGTGTGTGTGTATGTGTGTGTGTGTGTGTGTGTGTGTGTGTGTGTGTGTTGTTGTGTGTGTGTGTGTGTGTGTGTGTGTGTGTGTGTGTGTGTGTGTGTGTGTGTGTGTGTGTGTGTGTGTGTGTGTGTGTGTGTGTGTGTGTGTGTGTGTGTGTGTGTGTGTGTGTGTGTGTGTGTGTGTGTGTGTGTGTGTGTGTGTGTGTGTGTGTGTGTGTGTGTGTGTGTGTGTGTGTGTGTGTGTGTGTG
>JAODUO010000083.1:415000-422500 GCA_025642075.2 Ridgeia piscesae | reverse complement strand
CCCACGCGTGTTCAACATGTTCACGGTTTTTCGTCTAACAACTATTTAATATACATTGACATAAAACAACGAAATAGGGAATCTACATAATCGTTAGGCGGCGCTGATACGCAACTCGGGTCTATGACGTATTCGTGGTCTTTACCGCCGCGCGCGCGCTGTTTAATGTGGTTTCAGTTCATCTTTGAGATATTTTAGTCACCAACTGCTATAACAATGAGACATATCTACAAGGTGTGTTAACAAGTGCTGGATATAATAAAATTTAACGTATGCGGCGTAACGAGGTAATGGGACTCTGGCGGTTGACGGCACGAGGCCCGAGTTACGTAACGGCGCCACCTGGATTATTAGTTCTGTAGGTTCCCCGTAGCATAGCCGAATAAAATACAGTCACGATAATACATTCAATGACTTGATATATATATATATAATATATATATATATATATATATATATATATATATATATATATATATATATATATTATATATAAACACATAAAATAAAACTTCTGGTTTACAAACACACCAATCACCACCAACACGTATAATCACAATTTCATCGACTTCAACAATACATTTCATTGTGTGTGGCACAATGGAATGGGGAGTAGTGAAATGTAACAGCATCGACAAAGGCTTCTAACACCCCTACTTGTATCGACGTATGGAGCACCAACTAGCGCGTTGTTTCATCAAGGAGGAATTAGTCGATCTTTTCCAATGTACGGTGAGGCACGCCAAGAATGTGTTTTATCAACAGTGTTGTTCAACTTTTATATGCAAAATCTCATCCAAGAAACACTACACAACTTCAAATGCAACATCTCAATCAACGACAGAGAGATCAGTAACCTCCGATTCGCAGATGACATAGAATCGAATCGTTGAAACAGAGAACTTACGAGAACGGACATCGACGCTGGAGAGATCAACATGAGCTTACGGAAATAAACTCAGAGAAGAGACGGATCATAGTTTAAAGGACTACTATATTGAAGCATGGAGAACGCCTTGACGAAATACTAATCATTGAAGTATTTACTTAGTACTTTAGGTTTCTCGTCTCCTGTGGTGGTGACTCGACTGGGGCAATACAGGCACCGGGTACGTCTGGTGACATTTGCGATAGAAAAGGTCAAAAAGACATGGAGCAACGACTTTGCAAAAGTCAGGTCATCTCTGAACTGATATATGGGTGCGAATGCTGGACACTCAAAGCTGAGACCGAAAGAAAAATATTCGTATCGGGAAAAGATATTTGCCAGGAAGATTATGAAAATTTAATACAGAGACCTTGTTACAAATATGACGATTCTTTGCAAGCGATAACTGTGGACGCAGTACTTCGAGAAACCCCCTTTTCAACACTGTGCAAGCGTCGAAAACTGCAACGGCTCGGCCATACAACCAGGCACAATACAATTGCCAACAAAACTATGCAAGGCGACTAAAACGCGAGAAAGGTCACTAAAAAGGTTCGTTTATGTTGTTTTCTCAAGCAAGACCAACACTCTCGTTTCCTTGTCGTAACTGTAGAGTTGACCCTTTTTACGTACCTAATTTTTTACTTGGAATTTGAGCAAATCTTGTTAATATGATGAATAATATGAAGTGATATTGGGAGGATGATATGTCTGCGAAGTATCAGAGGACTCCTGACCACACAACGAAGTGAGAGACACTAGAGTCATGATGAGATTGTGAAGTGACACAGGACTTAAGGCCAGACTGTAAAGTGACAGGACTTAAGGCCAGACTGTGAAGTGACACAGTGATTAAGGCTAGACTGCGGAGTGACAGAGGACTTAATGCCAGACTGTGAAATGACACAGGACTTAAGGACAGGCTGTGAAATGACACAGGACTCACCTCCAGTGTTCGAATCGACACAGGACTCACACTCTGGCTGATGTGACACTAGAGCATAGCGAAGTGACACAGGACTAACGATCTGACTGGGGAATGGCCTTATTTTCACAATTTGACTGAAGGTACACTATAGATTTCACGATCTGACCATGAAGCGACACTGCACTCACGGCCTTAGTTTGAAGTGACACTGAACCCAAGATCGGACTACGAAATGACACCGGACTAACGACCAGACTGCGAAGTGTAACTTCATTCCCGACCGGACTGCGAAGTGACTGCGGCGTGACACCGCGGCGTGACACCGCGGCGTGACACCGCGGCGTGACACCGCGGCGTGACACCGCGGCGTGACACAGGCGTGACGTCGAGACTGTGAAGGCGTCAATAGGACCGGGAAGGCGTCAGCGACGGCGGTCGACGGATTAACCGTCGCCCACCCGATAGTGCAGCTCAATAGCGCGTGCGCCAAAAGACCCGCTTATTTACTCGGGGGAACTCGTATTAACCGGCTAAGATAGTGCGGATGTTGTGATGTCGACTTATCGCGACCGTATCGATGACTCAGTCGATGCGAGAAGACAGAGAGCGCTCGTAAATGTCAACGATGCTCAGATAACGCTGATTGGGGCGCTCGCCGTAATGCCGCCCGGTTCCCCTCGCCGGCCATCCATTTTGCGGCGACCGTCACGTCGCTGCACTCTCGCCTTGTTGACCCGCGCCGTCGCCTTTGGCCGATCCGCGTTTTACACACAGCCGCGCCGCTTAATGGTTGGTAGATGCTATCTGCTGCGTCAAACTGTAGCTGTAAAATTCGACAGTTGTAGCTGTAAAGTTCCCCGGTTTAGCCACTTGTATTAAAGTGGTTTATGCGCCGCATTTCTCGCGGAATTTGCGAGGGATAAATCCCGCATAAAACGCGACACACAGTGCGAGAAACGGAAACGACTTTTGTAAATGGGTGCACGACGTCGATAACCGCTAATTCGATTTAGTTTTCGCGTCTATCCGTCTTCGGTATTCATAGCAGCTTAAATTGGACGCACGATCGGGCGATGAATTCTGATCTGACGAAACAAAGTGCTTGAAAACGAGAGTAAACGATCTGATCGCTAAACGAGGCGGCAACTCGTCGCGTGTGTCTCGTATCTTCACGCTCCAGTCTCGCGCAATCACCGACTCCGTTGATTGCCCGGATCGGACTTCGGGGAGTCTGGAGGCGGGACTATTCGTCATACTCACAAGTCGACCAGACTAAGACATGCAAACGCCTGGGAATTGTCCATGAACGATGTCTTCGACAGAATCTATTATTAACCGCAGAAATTACGCCCTTGCTCTTTCAACGTTAGATATTCAGATGCGGCTGTTAAGGTGATTGTAAACCAGCCGTGGCGTTTACTGAACGCAATACATGACCACACCGCGATATTGTATATTAATTGATGGTACTGTAGGTACACCATAGCTAATAGTAATATATACCGGTCTATATATATGTCTCTCAAACCCGAGCCACTTTGTAAGTTTATCACAGCAGCGCTAGACCATACATGTTTGACACCAACTGCTTCCGTTAAAAAAGTTTAACATTGTTTAAGTTCACCCTATAATAAAAAAGTCACCCTCTCGGTCACGGCTATATATGTGACAACGATGTTCTCTTCAAAAATCGCAAAGATTCGCTATATTATGTCTCTCTAATGGCGATACATATTCAAGCGATGTCTTAACAGCAAAAACAACCCGATATATATTGTGACAAGTAGTACTTTTGTAACAAAATTCATGCTGTATTGCGAAGGTCGTGTGGATTTATATGTTAATCAATATTACAGTAAACGCTTAAACATCTTAAGCGCCCGTAATATCAGGCGTTTAGGTGTTAATAACTAAACACCTAGTTATGCCTACGGATGGCGTTTATATATCAACGTCTTAAACACAGTGCACATGGCAAACATGCACCTTCGTTTCAAACTGACGTCGAAGACATGGCCGAAAAATGATGTAAAATATATAGACTATGTACCTTAAACACCATTTATTTAGCGGTTTCTCAAATTTCTCGCGATGCGGTATATATATATATATATATATATATATATATATTAAATGTATGTATATGATATATATATATATATATATATATATATATATATATATATATATATATATATATATATATATATATACGTTAGTTCTGCTTTGCAAGTCTTACGTAACGTGGGACAATTTATATATCAGACGCACGTACCTTATTGATTGGTGATTGAACCGTGATTCCGTATATAAAGTGTGACAATAAGAAGCTCACTCATGATCGTCTCGGCACCATAGCAGAGGCGAACGGATGTGACGTCAGTCACAGTTAGAAATATGAGCGCGTAGCACTACACCGATGTTGACGTGGGCAAAAGCCATGCTGTTGCGAAGTTCTGAAACGTTAGTCTCCAAGCAGTACAACAACGGGGAACACAACTATAATCATATAGTCATGCCTCGTTTGTCCACACACTTTGGCACCCAATGTTGGCTTAGTTGACAGGGTGGGTGGTCCTAATTGTCGCTATGGTCATAATAACTTTACCCTATACACGTTGTTAGTATATGCTTTTCAACTTATGAACTAATATAGTTGATGTATTTGATGTATCAGAATTACATCTACAAGCGTTTCCGAGCCAGTGTCCCAATGCAGTATGTATACGTACTGTCTCTCCTCTCGATGTCTTCAAAATGAGCACAATAGTTTATGATATCATAAATTACTTAAAGAAAAGTGTTAAACTGGAGCATCATTTAATAATAACAACATATGTGGGAATATCTGAATAACAAATCAAATCATGGATGAGGGTAACAATAATCTAGAGATATTTGTAATAAAAAGCCGCTTATGGCATTCGATTCTAACCCCACGCGTACGTACGGTGACCGGACCTACAGGTCTGCGGGAGCAACGCGGCGGAGGGTCCGCTGTTATTACTTGCTACTTAAATAGGGTACTTAAAATGAAATTATAACTAGTTTGGGCGTTTGGGCGTACAAGGGACGACAACTTTACGATGTCGTCTAGGCTCGTTTACCGTTTTTATTGCCCTTAAAAGGGTGATATACATTATGAAAAATGGCGGAGTACAGAGGCGCGAACTGATCGCACACAGAGACAAGAATGACGAACGACTCGCTCGCAATGTAAGAGAAAGAAGACTCAGTCTGTGGAAAGGCTTAGCGTAGTTAATGATATATGACGTTATGTTGTAGTATTAATACGTTATGTTTTATATGGGGTTAGTTCATTACAAACGATTTGCTAAATTTGAAGATTGCTTGCAAATGGGACACTACAAATGCGCCACCTAACGATCAACATTACAACAAATAATTTCAAATGCCCGCAGAATATCCCTATACAGTTTGACGTCGAAGGAAGATCCCGAAGTGACACACCAATTTTTTGATGTGGACTGCATGCGTCAAACAATAGCTATACCCACCCAGGGCATGTTGCTATTCTTCTTCAGTATACAGCGTATCTCTATGAGACGTTACTGCCCGGGTGATCCCACGATGGGCTGCCTTCATCATCATAGTTGTTCTCCATCATGTCGTTGATGTCCTGTTCTCATCTTCTTCTTGGCCTTCCCCTTCGTCGCTTTCCCTCCACCTTGCAAGAGAGGTTTTTCTTTGGAATCATGTGACCGAAATAGCTCAGTTTCAATCTTTTAATTATATTCACTAATTGGCAGCTTTTTATGTCCACACTGTCAAGGATCCGTGCGCTGGTTGGTTTCATTATCCATGACACTCTTAGCATTTCCTGTAAAATGTAATTTGAAAGGCTTTTACCATGTCTTTGTTGTTCAGTGTCCAAGTTTCAAGTTATAATAAAACTGTTCCTGTCGGAAAGACGCAATTATTTTTAAATTCCTATATCTATTTATGTTGGCATGCCCACATTTATCAGAAGTTATTGCCACTTGGAAAGTCCTCATTGAAAGGCCGTTACGTGTCTTCACTGAAGCAGAAGACACAAGTTCACAGCCAAGTCTGGGGCAACGATGCTTCAGCAGATCTGCAATGATTACCTTCCGTGCCCCTTTCGCCAAGGCGCTGGATACGCCCATGTAACCGGGGGCGTCTATCGCGTCTATCGGCGCGAATGTCATGTCAAATTTGTCAACGCACATACCGTGCGAGATGTTATCAGACAGGCGAATGGACATAGTTCCAGCGATGAGCGACCGTCTGCGTTCTTCCGCGGGAAACGTTTCTTTCGCTTCTTCTCCACCGTGTTCATTCCATGTCTTCGTCTTGTAGACTTCGTTCAAGACGCACACCATCTGGTAACATTACTCACGTATATTGCGTGTGTGCTAATATTTGGTTTAATAATGGTTTTTTCTGGTTGCAAAGAGTAGAGAAACATAAGTAGGGTTACTTTGATCTTATCGACATACCCTGCATGTAAACCATTAGCAGCGATTTGCCTCCAGGTCTTCTATCAGCGCAGACTGAGATAGATGAAATATATAGAGAAACGTTTCATCAACTTGTAGCTCAAAATACGCGCGAGTATTTGGTAAAAAATCGGGATGTATTTTTCAATAAAGCTATGCTTTACAATACAATTAATTTGTATGAGTATTTTCTTGAAACTTCAAAACACGGTTGGAAGAGTAATGCTCGTTGCCGACGAGTTTCAGATTGTTTATACTGACTGGATCGGGGGTTGAAGGTTAGGGGGTCGACGTTGGACAGTTGTACTATTCTGACGTTTGAAGAGACCGGCCATAGAGCACTGAACAGTACGGACGACCGCTAATAACAAGGGGTTAATGTCGTCGTTTCGTCTGCCGTTGCCGAGCCGTGATTGATGACTCGCGTCGACCTATCGGGTTACACCCCCGAGGGTTTCATATCCTTGGGGGCAAGTGTTGAAAATTTAAATCGTTTCACTTAATTTCTTTTCTGACTCGCAGCACGCCGAGACGACGGCAGAAAACAGCCGGCGGCGAGTCGAGGGGCCCAACTGACGATCTGACGACGTGAGTGGTGTCGGCTCGTCGGGCCCATAAA
The DNA here is from genome assembly GCA_025642075.2 of Ridgeia piscesae. Lineage (NCBI taxonomy): Eukaryota > Metazoa > Annelida > Polychaeta > Sabellida > Siboglinidae > Ridgeia > Ridgeia piscesae. Next base: position 415,544 of record JAODUO010000083.1, on the reverse strand, counting down.
CAACCGCCTTTCATCGTCCATCACATAAATTGTTCGGGGAAACAGTTCGCAGCGTGAGATTCACACCTTCGTTTATCTACAGCATACGTTCTTTAGCTGCTGCGCGTTACGGGCTTTGACAAGCTCTGAGTCGCATCTCAACGGGTGCAGAGGTGTGTCTGTTCTGAGAATGTATACTGATATATGAAATGTGAAACAAATCATAAGACTGTTCAATACATGTTACATTTTACCCCAGACCTGCTCAATCGAATACCGTGTCGACTTCTAACGGAAGAATTAAGTTACCCTGTAAGCCTGTGCGCGAAGACTATGCGTATATCAGATACTCGTTCATGCAGCTAAGTGAACTGGAGCAACGTAGAATGAACGAACCTGCCAAAGGTTCGACACGGCGGGACAGGATTCGAATTCGGGTTATCGCGATTGGAGGTCCGATGCTCTACCCACTACGGCATTGCGCTCCGTGATATTGATAGTACTCAAACATGGTGAAGTGGATGACACGAAAATAAAATTTCATAACACAATTCCCATCTCGGCG
>JAODUO010000083.1:395000-410000 GCA_025642075.2 Ridgeia piscesae | reverse complement strand
CGTCAGGGTCCTTTGGTGTCTTTCACATGTTAATGCGCGCGCATTTATCGACGTCACGCGCGTTAGTTCGTCCGGACCCACCCGGCGAGACGTAATTACCCGCTATCGCGTAACAAATGCGATTACCCGGCCCCGAGCGGGTTACTCGCGCAGTGACGCGTGCGCAGTGGCGGACGAGACCGCGTGCGATGCGGGCGAGATGTGAATATGCATGCGTGCGTCCAGGGACCCCGACGTAAAGGGGTTGTTTGCAGAAAATTATGCATTGCTAACCTAATGAGTAGATCGGCGCAGAGGTGCAGATTAAAGGGGACGGGAGGGAAGGAAAGGAACATTGACGAGCATGTGGGCGCGTGGTGACACTAAACGATGTAGGAAAAAAAACGAATATATTATATAAAGACTATATACCCCCGGGTGTGTCTGGGTGAAGGGGCGCCCCCGGTTATGTCTGGGTTTGGATGTACCCCCCCGACACCTTGGAACCCTCGAACGGAGCGATGTCTCAGTGAGTGAGGGGTGGACACTGGACACTGGACTGGACACGCACCCATCGCATCGTCAGGTTACGTGTGTGTGTGTGTGTGTGTGTGTGCGTGTGCGCGTGTGCGCGTGTGCGCGTGTGCGCGGGTGCGCGTGTGCGCGTGTGTGCGTGTGTGCGTTTGCATGCGTGTGCATGCGTGTGCATGCGTGTTTGTGTGTGTGTGTGTGTGTGTGTGTGTGTGTGTGTGTCTGGTGGGGGCGCGCATGTGTGTGTAGATACCCTGGGTATATACACTTTATGTATGTTTAAGAGGTACCCCGGGTACATATGCTCAAGAGGTAGCCTTGGGTACGTATGTTTAATAAGTGCCACCGGGTACATGTTCAAGAGGTACCCCCGGGTACATATGTTTGTGAATTACGCCCAGGCAGGATGGGTATTTTATATGCAGCAACCAAGTATTTCTTACGCAGTCAACACATTACAACGTCAATTTTCACAACAGTTCCATATTCCACCGACGCAGAGGATCATCACGGAGGTCCACTTACAACTTTACACACGCGCTTATTTAATTTGTTTCGTTTTTCATTAAAGCGCTACATTTTTATCTACAACACTGTGTGTGTGTCGGGCTTTACATGGCTAATTTAGCGGCACGTTTATAGTAGGTCCCTATATATATGAAGTATTATATATATATATATATATATATATATATGTATGTATATTATATATATATATATATATATATATATATATATATATATATATTATATATATATATATATATATATATATATATATATATATTATATATATATAGGCCTCTATATATATATATATATATATATATATATATATATATATATATATATATATTTACCCATCAATTAATATGGGCTCCCTCGGCTATTTCCGAACTCTTCGACCTGTTCGCTCCAGACAAGCACGGTACACCTAGTCACCTGTTCACCTTTAGCGAGCACGTCACGTGTACTTGTGACGGACACGAGACACCCGCGGCTATGTCCTGCGGCCGCCCCTGGATCTTTTTTAAGAGTGCCGCGACCAATAATCTGCATAATCAGTGGTACTTGTGGTAACTTAATGTGTTCTCATCTCGACGAACCACAAATTTAACGTGTATCTTTTACCCAAAAAACTATTTATTAAGTAATCACTTAACACTGGATGCGTGATATCATCGTGCACCGGGCGAATACGTAAGTCGTCGGAGAAAAGGGGAGCGTGACCAACGAGAGGGTTTACAAAGCGTGTGCGTACATGCGTGTGGGTGGTTATGTGCATGATGTGCGTGTGTGTGTATATGTGTGATATTATATATATATATATATATATATATATATATGTGTGTGTGTGTGTGTGTGCGTGCGTGCGTGCGTGTGTGTGTATGCGCGCGCGTGCGTGCGTGTGTATATATATACACATCATACACATACCCCACACACACACACACACACATATATATATATATATATATATATATATATATATCACACCAACCGCATACGCATGCACACACACGCAAGTATATATATATATATATATATATATATATATATATATATTGTGTGTGTGTGCATGCGTATGCGTGTGTGGTATGTGATATATATATATATATATATATATATATATATATATATACCACATCGTATACCTCACACGCACGCACACACACACACGCACGCACACGCCCACTCACATATATATATATATATATATATATATATATATAATATATATACACTTGCCTGTGTATGATTTTATGTAGGTATGTATATATATATATATATATATATATATATATATATATTATATATATATATATATATATATATATATATATATATATATATATATATATAATATATATAATATAATACTACAATGCTTGGTGTTTAATAAATGTTGGCTCTCATTTAAAAAACAATGAAAGATATTCTGGTGCAGTTATGTTATATATATATATATATATATATATATATATATATATATATATATATTACAATAATTGATATAATCAGGTAAGACATGAAACAATGTAACTGAACATATTCCGGAATTAATAATATCTGCTACATATATTTGGTATACTATTCAACATTCAATTTCGCGTGTACTATTCTATCTTTACATTTGACAACATTGTACCCATTGTCGTAATGAGACGATTAAAGTTCACTGGCAGGTAAGATGAGAAATGTCTACGTGCACGTTTATGCATACATTTGTTTATTCTAGGGATAATATAACTTTCGGCTCCATACACCGCAAACTACGTGGTACAAAGTAATAATTGTCTTGGATATATCACTAAAAAGTAAAGTAAGTTCTCACATGGAGCAGTCTCCAGTCCTATTGTTAAAAGCGCTTTATACACATTACTCCCTGGCAGACCTTTTCAAATGAAGCATCGTATCGACTTTTCGGGGAAATGTTCAGCCAATCTCAATTAACACGCGAAAATTTGTCATACACATATATCAACCACTGTCTATAACCAGGGACTCATGCATTGCGACAACTAGAGCAACGTGGAGTGAACAAATCTATCCAAGGTTCGATATGGAAACATTCACGGCATCATTCGAAACCGGGTTATCTGTTTTGAACGCCCTACTGTCTAGCACAGACCTCGTCCTTTTTAAAATAAGAAATTGTTTTATATAAGAACCACGGACTTATATGCACTGGACTGCTGTCTCCGCCGCTCGCGCCGCTTCGCGAGCGGCGGAGTTGGCTGCAAAGGTCACGAGCGCACAAGATGTACTCCCCACTTCCGGTCTACTAGCCACTGCGATGGAGATGCCAAACATCGACAGGATTCTTGCGGTGAATATAACTGTTTAATTCAATAATAGTGATAATTTTCCTAAACGATGACTGTACCTAGTTTGGTAAATGTTGTGGCTATCTCCAGTGTAGTTCTAAATGGTTTATTTAATTCTATTTTCGTCGTACATGACGTATAATATGCATCGGGGTGTCGGCGTAATGGCGTAAACAATACCGAAGGCAAGGCTAACTTTTTCTTGGGCAAGTGACGCAAGTTTTAACTAGTCTTGCTATGGGTGTAAGTTCATAGTTTGGGAATTATATGTAATGTTTAAATATTCATAATAATTTGTTAATCTCAAGCCAGTTTAACAACAGCCGATCATTTAACCGATCTGTCATTCTGTGCTGTCAGTTTATACCAGCCCTTGCTTGGCCTAGGCCCAAGCCCAGTTAGGCATTGATAACTGTTTTCAATATTTACTGCCATTCGCTTGTATTTATTATTGATTTGTGTTATTTATATTTTGATGCTTGTTCATGTGCAATTTATTTATTCTGATCCTGTTTTATTATTGTGAATAAAATATCAATACCACTATTCCTAATTATAATTAATAATAATGCATTTTACTTCTAGAAATTTAAGCATTACTAAGAATTGTTTTATTTGTTATTTCTAGTATATGTATTTAAATGCTTGGCATGGATATACAATAATTCTATGTGTTTGATTAATTATTGTAGTTATTACATGCACTTTGAATTGTTTTATTTCAGAAATCTCGCACCTGAAAGTTACACACATTACGTGTATGCATGATTACAAGCTTCATCTGGCTGAAGATGACACAGCAACATATCTACGCTGTCTAAAGATACATTTCCCTGTGAACATGACATATACACTGCAGTTTTAATAGACAAGAACACAGCATTATTGCATTGCCTGAACAAAACTATCTGTCAGTTAACTGTGAAGGTAGTAGTTCAAGGTACATAGCCTACAAAGTCGTCAATATATCATAGGCATCATCTGCATACACTAAATAATTTTACACAATTTATCTCACTGAATGTGACACATAATACACATTGAATAATACAGACATCACTTTACAACTTAATTACAAAGCACTGGAATTAGATGGTTTCTGTACGACACAGGACACACTGGATTATGAACATTCCTGCGTAGATCTTGCAGAATATTGTGAATATTGCAAAAAGATTTGTGAGGTGGAGTAATGTGAGCAGCTTCTTCACCGTGCACTTTATCCCTATGGGGGGTAACCCAGAAAGCAGCATTTGGCACACGCGATGTTGGAGTCGTTGACGAAACACTGTTAACATTTATAAACATTACTTCATCAAGTTCATGTTGAAATGCAGAATATTATGAAATGGTAAACATTTATTACTGGTCTCTGCTGAGCCTGCAGTATTTGTCCAACCTGTAAACACACGGTCACCCATAAACAAGTGAAGTATGACAACTGTGCTTCATTGTCATGCATTAATCTGTTGAGTTTGTTATTTAGATAATATTTATTAATAAAGTTATTATTTTATGACATGTATTTATTGATGGTTGATCATAATGTTTCATATGGTTCTAAACATTGCATAAATTATATTTACTTCATAATTATTTACTGCTGGCTTTCATCAAAACATAACCCTTTGCCGAGTTAGCATGCTAACATTAGCCAATTTTAACTTATTAATTAAGTTGGTGTTAATATGAAATTTCTGGCTAATGTATATTTACTACCGTAATTAATGTGGACATGTCTTAATAATTATGGACATTATGGCTGTTTATTCATGTGTATATACAAAGTACGGCTGCTAATTATATATTGATTTATTCATTAATTTATTATTAATGATTTTTTATTACATAATTATTTAATTTATATCTCTTACCATAAGTAAGGTGGTTTTACAAATTTCATGTTTATATAATATAAACATATTCATGGACATTGTGGCATTTTACAAAAAAAGTTTCTGTCGAGGTTGCCTGCTAATTATCACCTATTAACTAATTTATTATTACATGACTAGTTAATATATATTATATGCCAATTATCACCTATTAACTAATTTATTATTACGACTGGTTAATATATATTTATTGTCGTAATAAATGTGGTTATGCACACTGCATAATAATATTATGTATAAATATCTTCATATTTATGGACTCGGCTGGTCTTAATTAGAATGTTTTGGCCTGTTAACTTGGTGCACTACTTAACTAATATTAGCTAATTAACTGGATTAATTAGTATGAAAAAACATCAGTATTGAACATTTATCACTCCATTCAATGTATTTTAAAATGTTGCAAACAATATTTTAATAGTTTTATAAATTACAACGTTATGCCATTTTAAAGTCACTTATTCGAATATTTATCAACAGAAACAAAATGAGCTTATTTTACCATTATAAGAGATACACAAATTTGCGAATTTTTTCGTTTTTAAATTGCAATAAATTTTTGGGTCTAATAAAGGTATCGTAATAAAATTAACAGTTACGTGATCTGTAACTTATTACCTTTCATTTAAGCCTAAATCCTGTGGTAATTTTTTTGAAGTGCCTACAGCAGGGCTACCTACTATATTTTCCGTAACGATCATGGGGTGTGGAGGGGGAGGGTTGTCTCGGGACCATCTGTATACTGTTGGCCCTGGTCCTAAAGTCCATCTCGTGGCTGTAACTAAATCCCAAGTCATTCATTTTGATTAAAACTGATGAATTGTTTCCTTCCCTAGTCTGGGTTTGCCCCAACCACCGAAACAGCCACGGTTTCATTTACTGATAAATTGCAACACGGACTAGTACTTCGTAGTTGCCAAGTTGGGTCGATGATTTTTTCGCGGCAACCCATTTTAGCCGTTTAAAATCGTCAATACTTCACTCAAAACAACTTTCCAAACAATGTATTTGCTAGGATTTTATTAAACATACGTGTCATGTAAGAGTTTATCCAAATGTCTTATTAAAACGATGTTTTCCTGCGGTCAACTGCGAAATTGCCGGCAACCAGCAGACAACCGGAAGTAACTTATACATCTTGTGCTAGGTTGACCTTGCTGTGCTACTCTAGCGGCCTTGAACCCGGAGACAGCAGTCCAGTGCATATAAGTCCGTGTATGAACCAACTGTTCACTATAATCTAATACCGTTTCGCTTTAATTAATGGTTTGCATACAGTCGTCAGATAAAAAGACCTGTTCTAAACACTATAACAGTATAAGCTCCCACGGCTATCATTTTAATATGCTTAGTTATTACTTCGTATTTATGTCACTTCGTATATAATACATTACACGAGAGCAGCTGACGTTGTCCAATATCTTAAACAATGGGCGATAAAAGACTTCATCAAAACCATTTCGATGACAAAGTGTGTGTTGTGAAGTTGTATTTCTCCGACGGACCTTTCTCACGGTGGAGTATCACAAAAAGACACATTTGTTTTTCCTTTTATAACACATTTACAGTCAAAACTGATGCATGGTGGTAATAAGTATTTAAAAATCCTCGAACGACTTTGTAATGAGGAAGCACGTTGGATTCAGAATCGGCAATACGTAGAAAAGTGGAATGTAAAACACATGCTAGCAAAACTGTTTATACGTAATACTAAAGCACGTAAATGGTGCAAAGTTATTACATTGCAACCATAACAATATAATAGATATAGTGTGTAATGTAAGGTTTTCATTTTTTTCTAATATTAAAATACAATTAGCTAAAAACTACGCGATGTGTGTTGAATGCGGCAGTTATACGGGCAATTATTTCACGATTTCCGTATATTCGTTTGCACCGTTGATATATGCACATGTATGTTTGCATTTCACGACAATATCACTATAATTCATAATATCTACACCAATGGGGGAGACCGGGGCTAGTTGTCACAAAAACAACACATTTCGAAGTTGCGGGTGGGTTTCTTAACCGGTCGAAACTGTTGTCATGCCAAAGGGTCCCCACATATCTCCCGCAGATAATTGGGCCATACTTAATTGTCCGACCTATTACACATTTGTGGTATAATGAGTTATACGAGGTGTCCTAAGATGTTACAATTTACCCCGATATGGGACAAGTTGTGCCAGCCTTCGGGGGGGGATTGTAACATGTTTACCATTGGTGCTAATTGTAATAATATAGAAACCTTCACAATTTGTATAATTGTTTTCTTTTTATATAACTTAAGCTACACAAGTAGCTAGTTACTTGACAATAATGATATAAACTATAACATACAAGCACATAATTTAGTAGATTTTGTATACTTTTAAATACTGCATTTAATAAAACCGTTTGAATTACCAAAACATGCAATAACATAACCATTTCAACTGCAATGACCTGTAGAGTATAACTTGTAACTGCTCAAGCCAACATTCATATATGTAAAAGCGTGACCTGATTTAACAGTTATTGTAAATAAAATTAGATAAAATATGTAGACATGATGACGTCAAGTTACAGACCTACTTGCTGTACAATTCAAACAGATGACACAAATAGGATAAACACCAAAAAAGTGCTTTTCGTTATAAGTTTAAATGCCCCCCCCCCCCACACACACCAAAATGCTAAACCATTTGAATGCCCACATCTCGTAACCCAACGAATCGTGTCGTAGAATTACCAAGCGTCAATCTAAAGTAATAACCGCGCAGTCACACCGTGCGCGTCATCCAAATGTCTTAATACAACAATGGTGGCACATTTACTTCATTTATTTACAAAATGGCTTCGTCACATATTTTTGACAGCTTCTCTGCCAGTGCAGTGTTTTGTTGCTATGCTAAATGTGAAATGACGGAAGAATATTCGACTTTTTGTTGAAAGCTGCGAACATTATAAAGTAACAGTGGCTCTGCATCTTCTTCATTTATACGAAGAATGTACAAACTATATGAAATGATAATTTACCCCCACAAAGAGATATGACATGTAGCTGTTAATTAAGATACACCTTTAGAAATTAGAAAGCCTATTGTCTCCTTGTAAATACGGTGGCTACGTCAGAGCGATATGGAGTTGTGCATTAGGTTAAAATGAAGGTCCAACATTGTCACCATCAAACGATGAATGTTCGAACGCGCCAACCCTTCAAAATTATGTATGTCATGCCCTGCGTGTAGAATTGTGTATATGAATATATATGACTACTATTTGTAGCAGACTAACTAAACATTGAAATGTCCTATTTAGTTTTATAACTACAATTGTTTTAATATGCTGGATCACCCACTCGTATGCATGGTGAGGAAAAGCATCATGGCCGATGCTATCCTCGATTTTGAATTTAAAGGTCATTTTATAGGTCATCCAGGAAAACAAACACTGTGGGGCATATTGTAACAGATGAACGTTACAACTTGCCCCGATGCCGTCTCGCTCACAAAACACGCGATAGCAAAAACGCACTTCAACTCATGTTTAATGTTTTTTGTAAGATGTACAAAACAATACACTCATAACCACTTCTAACAACTATAAAGCACAAAAAACATGAATTTTGGATACACATAATTTGTAGGCATATATATATATATATATATATATATATATATATATATATATATATATATATATATATATATATATATATATATATATATATATATATGTCAAGGACGAGAACTCGAGCGGTCACCGTTCACAATGTCTTTATTTCACATGCAGAAAGCAAAACAAAACCCTGTAACAACCATAAATCACAGTGAGTACAGGCATCATTACATACAGTACAATATACAACATCATGTAAGAAGATCCATCTCTGCACACACTACTTAAGTTCAATACATAAGCCAACATGCCAACACTGGCAATTAACTGAATAAATAACGCAATACCTACGTATTGCATTAAGTACTTAATACTGCATGACTTTGGTGGCAATAATGATTAATCAAACTCTTACTTAGTCTAAGACAAGTACACATTTACGCACACCCCAAATGGCAAATATAATATAGAAATACAAGACTAAATCATGATATGTACCTGCCCACAGTCAGATGTCAGGACTATAATCTCAGGCTTCTTGCTTCCAAAGCATTCATGAAGCAATCACGCTGCAGAACAAAAATATGTTTCTACATCGCTCATAATAAAAACCAACAACATCTACCATGTACACATTAATTACATCAGTGCTGACCCCTAGTGCCAAACACCCAGACTTATACTACAAGTCAACAGTTTGCAAACTCATTAATGTTAAACCACTGTCTTAATTTGTGATCCATCACCAACAACCATGCTGTGACACTAAACACGTTCTCTCACAATACGTATATCGGCAAGTACTAGCACTTAACCATACCAATACTGGTTACCATTTCTCGATCGACCCACGTGGATAGTGACGATTTAATTGACTTAAAACATTTGATAAATACATTAATACAACGATTTGTCGCTTCTTCCATAGAAAAACAACCTCAGTGTTCAACGTACTCTCTACACGGCATACTGCTGCACAGTTCAATATAAATGGCAACCTTAATGGTTAGCTGTGGCATCATTACCCGGTAGTTAATTTACCAGCCCATACCAGAGCATTTTACATGTGAGAATACGACGGGAAATTAAACTACTGCAATATCTACGTAAGTATTAATAATTGTCCACAATTACCAAGGAGCAATAATGGCTCACATGTTACATCACTCATGACTCAAACGTTATTATACAATCGCAGTAATTAAACTCACCAAAGCAACTTCTCACTTCCCACTGGAAACACAGCCTCGTGGCTCAGCTCTTTGCTTGCTCTCCACTCTCCCCCAAATCCCGCCGATCAAACTGCAGTGACACCTATTGTCACTGCTAATTAACACTAAACATTAATCACCAGGTGGAGTCACCGATTACTGAACCAAATAAAATTGCACTAAATACATACAATATGATAGCGTCATGGCGGTCCATGACATCTATATAAATATATATATATATATACATATATATATATATATATATATATATATATATATATATATATATATATATATATATATATATATATATATATATGTATGTATATTAAAAAAAAATTAATGGCGTAACTCGATGGCATGTCGACGGATTCTCGTGATATTACACGTGACATGCTCAATTATATGAATATACAGTCGCATTGCTGATTAATTTACATTAGCAGTTTTGTTTGCAAGCCCTCTGTTACAACATACCCGTGTTACAACTAGCCCCGGTCTCCCCTTTTCACAGTAATAAAACAGCAATATGCTATTTTGTGACAATTACATTAAAACAAAACAATTTAACAAAATAAAAATGATCGGAACTTGTTAAAGGTGCTGGCCAATTAACCAACTATTACTACAAAACTACAACATGTAGATACCCATTATAACTATTATTTAAGGTGAAACTGTTGACGTTTCATTGGTCACCAGAACAAAACATATCTGACCTACTAAAGTAGGCCTAAGTTCGCCGTGCCACAGTAATCAACGGCCGTTGTCACAATTCCGTTAATAGCCGGGCGCCACTCACATTACGCCACTGATTAATGTATTTGTCCGGGTATAATTGGGCGGCGTGTTGACGAAAATCTGCTTTCTTTCGCTGGCGCGCTCGCAACATCGCTGACGGACGACTCGCGAATTCCCACACCTGCACGCTTATCACGAACTAATTTTCATTTGGACAAATTCGATTGTTCGACGTCAAAAGGGCAATTTTCGCCGCGATATGCAAGTGCGAAAATTGCCCCCAGTCGGCGCTGAAAAATAATGGAAGGAGCGAAACGGATCCGGGTTAACATCGTCGGCCATCGATCACCCGCGCTGACACCTGTCAACATACGCTTGCGGGGGTCCGCTTCGTTCGCGGGGCGGTTAAGCGGCAAGACAATGCCGGGGTTGATCATATTTCGATTTAACGATCGTCGCTCGAATCGTCGACGAAACAGGCGGGTGTCGACACCACCGACAGGGCGACTTAAGACGTACCGACGCGCCCGTCAGCGCGCGCGGGAAGGTGACGCGAGCAGACGACAATTTCAACGTCGGCGTCCCGTCGGCTTTGAAGGGGCGCGTCGGTCGTCTGTGTCGCGGGTAATAGTTGGCGCAGTAAAAATAACTCGGAATTGGAATAGTTACACGTATGCTGGGGGAAAATGGTGTCGTTGCACGGGTGTTACATCAAATGGTTTTGTTTTGTTTGGTGTTATTGCTCGTTCATAACGATACATTTCTTGGCATTTCTAAATCATCGTCACCCCGTTAAGGAAATTTTAATAACGCTGGATATGGTTAAGTTAGTAGGTGAGACCGGAGCTAGTTGTAACACGATTAAGTTACAACAAAGAGCTTGCAGACAAAACTTCTAATGCAAATTAATCAGTAGGGCCGATCACGAGATCACGTGAATCCGTCGATACGCCATCGAGTGACGCCATTTTAAAGAAAAATGACTTATTCTATTCCTAAAAGTTAAGCGTAATATCCATATATCATGTGGTTCTGCTGTATCGTTTATATTATGAGCATAGTGTTAAATCTTGCATAAACCATTATTTGAAGTACGTTTTTCGCAATCGCGTGTTTTTTTGAGCGAGACGGTGTCGAGGCAAGTTGTAAGATTCATCCCGGAGCAAATTGTAACACTGTTATAACATGCCCCTAGGGTCTTTGTTTTCTTGGGTGACCTTTAAAATAACCTTTAAATTCAAAATCAAGGATAGTATCGGTCATAATGTTTTCTCATCATACGAGTGGTTGACCCAGCCCAATTGCAGTTATACAATTCCACAGGACTTTTCAATGTTTGTAATAAATAATAACCTTCTTCAAATTCCCTTCATATATTACACGCAGGGCTTAACATACATAATTCAGAAAGGGTGCCGCAGTTTGAACATTCATCGTTTGAAGGTGACCGTGTTTGACCTTTATTTTAACGTAATGCACCCCTCGATATCGCCCTGGTGTAGCCAACATTTACAGGGAGACAACAGACTTTTTCATTTCTATAGGTGTATCTTAGTTGACAAGCTCCATGTCATATCTCGTTGTGGGGAGATACATTGCTCTTTAACATAGTTTGTTAATTCTTCGTAGAAATGGAAGAGAAAGCGCAGTGTCATGCATTGTAACTTTATGACGTTCGCAACTTTCTACAAGAAATCGATATTAGTCCGTCATTTCATCCTTAGCCTAGCAGGTATATAACAGCTGGAAACCACATCTAATTTTGAGTGAAAAGTTTAAAAAAAAATATGACGAGGCCATTTTATAAATATATGAAGTAGATGTGCCACCATTGATATAAAAAAAGTAAAGGTAAGTTTTATCTAGCGCAGTATCCAATCCTCAGCATTGCTCAAAGCGCTTTACACATTACTTCCCGGTCAGACCTGTTCAATCAAACACCATCTCAACTTCTCTGGGAAGCATCAAGCCATATGCTACACGTACACATATCCACCACTTGTCTATAGCCAGGTACTTATTTATACAGCTGAGTGAACTGGAGCAATGTAGAGTGAAAAAACGTGCCCAAGGTTTTAACACCGCAGCACAGGATTCGAACCCTGGTCCTCTTAGTTGAGAGTCCGACGCCCTACCCCTGAGCCACGGCGCTCATAAGACATATTGATGATGCGCACGGTGTGGCTGCTCACATATTTGACTTTGGATTACCAAGCGTGAGGTAATTCTATGACTCGACTCATTGGGATACCAGATTTGGGCTTTTAGGTGGCTTAATATTTTGGTGTGTGTACGGGGTATTTAAACTCCTAACGAAGAGCACTTTTGGGGTTTTAATTTGTCCTGATTGTGTCACCTGTGCGAATGGCACAGCGCGCAGGCCTGAAATTTGACGGGATGTATACACACTTTGTATATTCACAATAATTGTTAAATCAGATCACGCTTTTACATATGCGAAGGTTGGTTTGTGCAAGTTATACTCTACAGGTCATTGTAATTGACATGGTTATGCTATTGCGTGTTATAGTAATGAAAACTGTTTTGTTAACTGCAGTATTTAAAAGGTGAATTACTATACAAAATAATCTACCAAATGTGTGCTTATATATTATGGTTTATATCGTTATTATCGTATATAACAAGCTACATGTATAGTCTAAATTATACATTTAAAAAAGAAATTGTACCAGTTGTGTAGTTTTATGCATTATTACCATTAGCATCAATGCTAAACATGTGTGTTAAAATTGCCTCGTATCAGGGTAAATTCACTCCTAAATCGTCACAATCTAGGACACCTCATACAACTCTTTATACCACACATGTATAAAAGGCTGGATAATTAATTATGCCCTAATTATTTGCGGGACATATGTGGGATCCTTTAGCTTTAACAAAAGTTCAGATCGTTTAAGAAACCCACCCGCAATTTTAAAATGTGTTATTTTTTTTAAACTAGCCCCGATCTACCCTATGGAAAAGGTTAATAAAAACAGTTGTATTAATAAACACAAACATTAAAACAAATGTATGCATGGTCACGTCTCACGAAACGCCCACAGATAATTTTTGTGTAAAAAATACGCGACGGCAATATAATAGTGTTTACTGCAACAGGTTCGATAAAAGCTTTCGTTGAAGCAACATTATGTATAACCTCAACTTTATTGAAATTGTCGCTAAATAGTATATAATTTTACAGCATGTTTACAGTTTAGACTTCAGGGTTGCTATATACTAACACGATTTAAACGGTAAGTAAATGTCTCATCCACATGTAGGTATACGTGCGATCTAAAGTTCAGCATAGTCTTTAAAAAATCTGAGCATTTTGTTGAACCGATTTATCCTGAGGACAATATTGTATTCATCGACTATCTGTTACGATTATTATGGTGATGATGATAATAACGATGAAATGATCAGTAATGACAAAACCGCCAGTTATTTTGTTTTCTAAAAGAGGAAGGACTATGTAGCTTGCATTCTATAATTACAAATTACATACAACAATAAAAACATTGCAAACGTAATTGGATTCAATTCCCGATCACGAACATGTTCGAAGAAATAAAATTAAGCAATACACAAAATTTTCATAAAACTGTATAATGTAGATGATACGCCTCAAGCAAGTTCAAGATGTTTTTCAATAGTAAGGTTTAAAAAATTAAGTTATCCAAATTTGTTTCACGATTACTTCAATAATTCATTTATTAGTGACGAAAAGGAAAATCTGTTATACGGGTAATAAATCAGAAATTCCCTCAAAACCCCGAGTGGACGTTTCATTTGAACTGACCACACACACACGCACGCACACGCACGCACGCACGCTCGCACGCATGCACGCACGCACGCACGGACGCACAAACACACACTTATATAGACGCATATAGGCCTAGGCCCTGTAGATGTTAATTCACGCGGGTTTTTCACACTGTCACACGTGCATGTGAAAAGACGTACATATCGATTACAGTTTTTCTCAAAAACCTGCGTTACAGGCTAGTTACCACAACAGATTTGGTTACACACACTTGGTGATGCGAACCGCTGATAATACCACAACAGACACAGCGATCCGACTGTCGGCATGTGGTGCGAGGGAAAGGTGCCTTTGACTTCGAGACGCAGAACAACAACCAGCCTGGTCTGGCCCGCTACGAGACGTTACGGGACGTGCCGAATATTTTAAACACCTTC
>JAODUO010000083.1:327500-390000 GCA_025642075.2 Ridgeia piscesae | reverse complement strand
CTACCCCTGGAACATCCGTTAAAAAATCCTCTTAAAGTGACTTCCGGTCATATGATATAATATTCGAAGGCCTAGCCCCCTAGTATAATATGTTGGGTGTTTCAGCCACACTTTGCTCGTATTACTTGCAATGTATAGCCTAGGATGCAAATGGGTCATTATTTTTGGATTCCCACCTCTCGTGTATCCGTCTTCAAAAATGAGTGGGTATTTGCACTGTTCCCAATACCAGGGCTGACGCAGTAGCGACTTGTGAAGTCAGTTGCTATAATTTTATAGTTCGACTCCCATCACTTCCACGGTTTAAAGAGAGAATCAGCCAGGCATACTGTAGCGCAGCACAACATCCCCAGGCTTGCGCTTGGTACTGCCGATGGAGTCAGTCGTGTCTATCAATCAACCCAGGCCATGTAGCACACATAACAATAGGCCATGTATGGCTTAACTGGAAGATTAGGTAAATCACAAAACCAGTGTAATTTCTTCTTCCTTGTTTTAATCAACTGATTAATGACATCATCTATCCCTTGTCAAGAATCTGTTTCGATTTGGTCAATGGCACTTGCATAAATTGTGTTCATTCTATATAATTCCAGATAATTCATGCACACAGTGTTTTAAAATATTACAGCCGTCAGGCATTTTTTAGGTTCAGATAGCAAGTGTTCCCATTCACACAAAAACAGGCACTATTTAAAATCACACACTTGAAGTGAAATATGCACAACACATCAACAATCAGATGACAAACCTGAAGTGCCCATTTTTTATTATTATTTTTTATCGATATTGGTACAGAAAGTGAAATCTAGCTAAGAAATCAATTCAAATAATTAACCTGAGATTCAGTGTAAAATGAAATACTGCCATAAGCAACCAGACTAGTCAAGTGCTGGGAATTATTGAATTCCTAAACATGTGGTTACTTCTACAAAAGTATACACTCGGTGTACACTTTTGTGGAAAAAAATCTTAGCTATCCCCAAATGTCATGATTGAGGATCAACAGCAAATATAATTCAAGTGTTGGGTTATGTTGTTCACAGGACGTTGGTGAGAAGATCTACACAGTGCCCGACATCGTGAAAGAAATCCGAGATGCGACGACCAGGGCCCGTCTACAGGTGTTGCCGTATGAGCTTCAGTTCAAGCAGCCTCCACCTGAGGCCATCAGATATGGTAGGTGAAGCTATTCTACTAGGTACCTCGTACTTCTAGCTAGCAATTTTACCATAAATGGTTGCACTTTTCTGTTTTATTTCTATCTTCATTTTCGACATATCCATTTAAAATGCCTGACACATTCTGTAAATTGTCACACTGATGTTCTTTATATCAAACAACTTAACGATCTAGATAGTAGAACAGAAGGATTACCATTACAAATATTAATACAAATCGATTTTGATTATTTTATCTAATATTTTTTATCCTTTTAAACTTTGTCAAACGTTATGACTCGGAATGTATAGTAGCTAGTTTGCAATGTTAACCTATGACATGTGAAACTATATCAAATTACCAGAGAAGATAGTGTGTTTAAGACTTTAAGTTGTAATTATTAAATGCTACCCTCTGGCTATTTACAAAGCAGTGACGTCACTGCTCTGTGAATTAGGGAAGCGCCAGTATTTGCAGAGCACTGAGAGCAGTGATGTCATTGCTAGGCTAATTAGGAAAATCGTTGCTAGTATTTGCAGAGTGGGTAGAAAAGGGTGTTTATTGGATAATTACAAATTGGTGCATATGTTTTAATAACTGCTTACTAAATGCAATTGGCATGTGTTGATGAATAGAAGTTTGTTCTTAATTTTTATACTGTCCTAACAATGTCGTGGTGAGAGGCAGTGACAGTGTTGTGAGAGGTGAAGGTAGTGTAGTGGTTAGCATTTCTGCCTGACACACCAACGGCCCGTTAAAACTTTCAATTCCCAGTCATGGCAGGCATGGTATGTATATATTTTACATAAATATATACTTTTATTTCTTGACAATATTTATATAAAATATAAATTACAACAAAGTCACCTTTGATTTATTTTATCTAGTTCAGTTCCGTACAACAATGATTTAGCTATAATGTATTCAAATGTTTTACTTTTATTATATTTATTTCTTGTAATTTGTAACTAGTATAATTGACACTACTGAATTATTATTATAACAACACGCATAACAACTAGTAAACGCTCGTTTTTTTCCTGCTCTGGGAATACTGCAAGTGACATCACTGCTCTGCGAATAGTCTCGTCCTGAATGTTACTGGTATTTGTAATGTTGTTTGTAATGTTGACAAAGTTGAACAATTTTGAACAGTGAGGGAGTTTTCAAAGAAGACAGGAGACTACCCAAGTCTGTCGGCAGTGGACATCCAGGTGATGGCCTTGGTGTACCAGTTGGAGAAGGAACACGTCGGCACAGATCACATCCGCACCGCGCCAGAGCGGAAGGTAATGATGAGACTTTACCTTGAGGTGAATATGTTTACATCTCAGAATGAAATCCTTTTAAGTTTCGCTTTTAAGTAATTTCTTACCAATTTAATAACTTGATGCTGGTAAGCATCTCAACACTCAAGAAAATACATGGTAGTTTTTTGTGCCTAAACATTTTTAACACACATACTTGTTCAATGTTGGTTATGTCAGCTGTCACAAATGTGACGTGTGGCTTCAGGTGACGTGGACAGCCACTGCAAGGCCGCTGGAGAAAGCAACAGACATTGCTGGCTTCTACTTGAAGACTGGGGTAATTGTTTACACTCTCTCTGTAGCTTTGTAGCTGTTTTTCAGGGTTGTTTCTGTTGCTAAGTTATACGAGACGTCTTCTTATGGTATCACATTTCTGTTCAATTGTAAGTAGAATATTATGTCGACATTCTGGGGAGTGTGGATGATGTTATGTCGAATCGTGTAGTGTCCACTTTAATTAAACGCAGAATATAAGTGGTTTATTTACTTGAAATATATGTAGCAATTGTCTTTTGTTGACAGTGAAAAAGTTGGGCGTCTGTATTTTTCTGTACTACATAATGTAACTGAATGTTGGTCCTTTTTATTTTCAGGGTAAGACGTCACAGACAACGTCAGAGAGTCAGGGAAGTGACGTCACAACAGACATGTCATCACAACTTGACGATATAAGTATAAATGATGAGAAGACGACACCGAGCACAGATGAGGGACCGTCTCAAAATGTGGAAACAAAAACTACAGAAGGGAATGATTGTGTTGGGAGAGATGACGGAGAGGAAGAGGCTGGGGGTCCTTGTGATGGGGATGCAGTGGAACAGACAGATGTCATCCAGGTCGAAATAGTTAGCAACGACGCAGTTGAAAAGCAAGACAATTCCCCAACAGATGGCACCACTGGCGAGTTGCAAGGTCAGCTGACCGAAGGCGATGTTCTGCCTGCTGCGAGTCTACAGGAGGGTGAGAGTGATGATGAAGATGATGACAGTGGGGTTGATGATGATGGCGATGATGATGGATGGATTACGCCAAGTAACATCAGCTCTTTGAAGCAGTCAATGGGAGACTATGAGGCTGACTGCGTGGAGCGGGTGGATGTTGGGTGTCTCACCACTGACTTTGCAATGCAGGTGAGTCGGTGTGGTTGTCGTACTTACAGATCTCCACAGTTGTTGACACTGGACTAGACGCTGGTGGGGGTATTCTCTTTGGAACCAAAAGCCAGAAGTAATGCTGAGCCGTACCCCTTTGAAAAAACGACAGATAGCCTCTGTGATGTTAGTATGTTTATTTGTAAACGTTTATTCTTTGATTTCGTGAGAAAACTGTCCAAGACTTGCTTTCTTTTAAATGTTGAAATAATCATGACTTATCACCAAATATTGATTTAGCAGTTTTAACTTTTGAACGATTGATGATTTTAATAACAGTAAATACTTTTTGTGTGGGCGTATTCACGTCCGGCTTGATTTTGGGCATGAGATACTGATTAAGTCTGATTTAACACATAACTTTCAAACTCCTGTTGATTTCATGGACAGTAAAGCGTATTTATATATGCGTAGACAGCTAGTGTCTGTTGTAGGCAGGTGTTTTAATTGACAGGTATCTGTTTTAAAGCAGGCATTACGGCAATGTGCTATGCATTAATAGAGTACAGAACTATGAAAATACGGCATAAGCTTGCTTTAAAATTTTTGTATAAAATGTACCATTTCACGTGGAGTATGAGGAGTTAATGTCACCGACTCGGCTGTGATTGTCTGTTGCAGAATGTCCTCCTTCAAATGGGGTTGAACGTCATCTCTGTTGACGGGATGTTAATACGAAGAGCCAAGAGCTACGTCCTGCGCTGTTTTGCCTGTTTCAAGTGCGTACTTACTACTGAAGTATTACACATTTTCTAATCTCACTAGAACAGACGTCCTGTAACTAACCACAGGCATGATACAGCACACGTATAATGATCACATGTTCAGATTTCGTACAATGTTAGCTTCCGTGGGGAAGTTATTTCGGGTTGAAACAGGAAACAGCAGGAATAACTGTCATCAGCATATTCTATGTTGACTGTCGAGTGGTGGGTCAAAGTCAGTGACTGGTAGGTCAAGGTCAGTGACTGGTAGATCAAGGTCAGCGACAGGTTAATGACGCAACTGTACTTCTTAGCAGAGTGCAATCAACACTGGGCTGACACTGTCATTGACAGCACCAATTGTCACAAGTGATGGATAGTCACTGATCGAAAGTAATCATGTCACATATCTGTGTAATGTGGCCGAGACAAAGTCCTCGGACTGTTTCACTAACGTTGTTAAGAGCTCTCTGCACTTTAAAATCAATTTTTATCAATACCAGTTATCTTGACTATCTCGAACCTGTCACCACCATGACACTCCAGTGAGACACTGTCACTGGTTTGTCATGGATATTGTTCAGATAGGTGTCCTCTGTAATATGGCGATGGAAATTAGCATTTTGAAAAGGAGTCATTTAATCTAACAATGGATTTTGTTTAATGATGAATTTTCCTTAAGAGCTCTTTGTCTTAGTGAAATGATCCCAGAACCAAAGCAGGAGCCAGGAAGAAGCTGATGTGCATAGATGATGCAGTAGACTTGCCAGGATAATTCTTTCTTCAACTTCGTGGAACATTCTGTTAAGATGCATTGCCCGTTTCTGACTAAAGGTGGTATATCAGCTACATCTGTCCAGGGCTGTAGTTAATCTGGTTGAATTGATGTTGCAGAATCACAACAAACATGACGAAAGAGTTCTGTTTTCACTGCGGAAACAAGACGCTGCAGAAAGTGTCGGTGACAGTCACCAGGGACGGTACAGTCGAGTACTTCCTGTCAAAGAGACGACCAATCAGCACGAGGGGCATGAAGGTTCGTCTGAGCACTCCTCGTAACATTTCAGATTCACAATACAGTATATTTATCAGCGACAAGCCCACAACGCATGTTAAAATGGTCTGTAGAAATTTACCATGGAGCCGTTTGTTACACTTTGATGTCATTGTATCTATAAAGTGTGTTAACTTTTGTTGCAAAATTATTTTATATACTCCGTCTGTCCCGAGGTATGGTTTAAATATATAATAGTCTTTATTACATTGAGAACGAAATAAATAGCTACTCATGGTAATGCCTAGTGAATGAGACATTTTAATGCGAACTGATGCTTATAGTAATTTTGGATTGTACAAATTCAAGTACATCACCATGCATTGGTGACAGAGGGGATAGGTCTAAGTGTGTAATGTACTTGGATTTGCAAAGTTGACACAACAGGCATCTTTTTAATATGCATCTAAGAGTTAATGAAACGAACCATAAGCAATTTAACAAGATTTAACAAGATTGCCACCTAGAGATTCAATTCTAGATGGCAGGTGGACTAGGAAGCCATTTGGCTTATCGAGAGTCCAACCTATCTATCTAAGTATACCCCGCCCTTCTTAGGTATATGTCGATTTTATTTTTAAATATATTAACACTACTAGCACCTACACAATCAGCTGATAATCTGTTCCATTCGTTTACTGTTCTTTGTGAAAATGAAAATTTTCTAATATCTAGTCTACACTGCTTCTTTGCTAATGTAACTCCATGTCCTCTAGTCCTTCTCTCTTCCTTGACTGTGAAAAAATATTTCTGTCAATATTTTCATATCCATTCAATATTTTAAACACCTCAATCTGATGTCCTCTCAATCTTCTGGTTTCTAGTGTTGTTAAACCACATTCTTTTAGACGCATTTCATAACTAATATTCCTGAGTTTTGGTATCATTTTGGTTGCTCTCCTTTGTACTCTTTCTAGCATATCAATATCCTTCTTGCGATATGGCCTCCATGCTTGTATACAATATTCTAAGTGAGGCCTAACTATTGTTTTGTACAGCGGTATTATTAGTTCTTTTTCTTTGTACACTATATTTCGCCATATTAATCCAAGAATTTGGTTTCCCTTCGCTGCTGCAATTCCACACTGCTCTGATACCTTCATGTCAGCACTAATAGTTAACCCTAAGTCCTTTTCCTTTAAGGTAGTATTTAGTACAGTATCACCCATTGTATATTGTGCATCTTCATTCCCATGTCCTGTGTGAAGGCACTTACACTTTCCAAAATTAAACAGCATTTGCCACTTCTCAGACCATTCTATCAACTTATTAAGATCATCTTGTAAATGCTGTCTATCTGCATCACTTTTAATTTTCCTAAACACTTTTGTGTCGTCCGCAAACTTCAACACCTTGCTTGTTATGTCATCATCCAAATCATTGATATATATTAAGAATAAAATAGGTCCCAGTACTGATCCCTGCGGTACTCCACTCAAAACCGCTTTCCAGTTTGAAACCTCCCCATCAACTACTACTCTTTGTCTTCTATCAATAAGCCATTTTTCTATCCAGTTGATCATTCCATTTCCTATGCCATGGGCCTTTAGTTTAAGTAGTAGTCTTTGGTGTGGCACTTTGTCAAAGGCTTTTTTAAAATCTAAGTAGATTATATCTACTGGTGATCCCTCATCTAGCCACTTTGTGACATCTTCCAAAAAACATAACATATTTGTTAAGCATGACCTCGCTTTTAAAAACCCATGTTGAGATGGGTTTATCAATTTATTTTTAACAAGAAAATCAACCAGGTGATCTTTAATTAGTCTTTCTAATAGTTTGCAAATCACCGATGTTAAACTCACTGGTCTATAGTTCTCTGACTTGTTTCTCGAACCTTTTTTGAATAATGGTATAATGTTTGCTTCTTTCCATTCTAACGGAACTATTCCCTCCTCTAATGACAAATTGAACACTTGCAAGCGGTATGCTGATTTGTTCTACAATTTCCAATAATAATTTGGGAGGAATCCCATCCACTCCAGGTGATTTATTATCCTTCATATCTCTTATTTTCATAGCTACCATTGTTGGGGTTACAATTAGTTGTCCTAAATAGTCAAACTCTCTCCCTTCGAACTTAGTCTCAAGTACTGGTAATATACTAATATCTTCCCTGGTAAACACCGAACTAAAGTACTCATTTAGGTTTTCTGCCATTAAGAATCCCTCTGTTATTATGTTTCCATCACTACCTTCTAGAGGACCGACCTTATCCTGAACTTTCTGTTTACTTCGAACATACGCATAAAAACTCTTGCTGTCATGTTTTATATTAAAAGCTATTTTTTGTTCGTAGCTTCTCTTTGAATTTCTAATTTCAGCTGTAGCTTGATTAAGTGCTTCTTTATAAATGCTATAGTCTTCTTCACTTCCGGTATGTCTTTATGTCTTCCACATCATTTGCTTGTACTTGATTTTTCTAATGGCTTCCTTCGATAAGTGTTTCTTCTTTGACCGTTTCCCCTGTTTTTTCAAGGGGACAAATTTGTCAACGACGCAGTCAATTTCTCTCTTTAAAATATTCCAGCATTCTGTTGCTGTCTTATTCTTCAGTGTGTTATTCCAGTCTATCTTTGCTAAACATGTCCTTATATCTTCCTTTGTGAAAATTTATCCTGTACCTTATTTTTCTATTCCGTTCTCCCTTTACTTTGATGATAAAATGTATCTGGTTGTGATCACTACACCCCAGTGGCTCACATATCTTGACATTATCAACAAATTCCTTCTGTGAGCTCAATACTATGTCTAACACGTTCTCGCCCCTGGTTGCTTCTAACACATGTTGAGAAAGGAAACTATCTTGTACTAAATTTAAAAACTCTTGATCCTCTCTCCCGGTACTCTGTAGAGATGTCCACTGTATATGCCCATGGTTAAAATCCCCCATAATAATACAGTCCCGTTTACTCACTTCTTTGATAGCGTTATGTATTTTTTCATTCTCTTCCATGCTTGTTTGGACTCCGATACACTAACCCAACAGTTAATGTTGAATTTCCTGTAACTATGTTACACCAGACAGCTTCTTCACATTCTGCTTCTTTTTCTAATTTTATTTCATAAGCTTGGATGGATTCTTTAATATATAAAATAACTCCGCCTCCCCTTCTTCCTAATCTATCTTTCCTAAACATTACATACCCTGTCATTCCTAATTCGGCATCTGATATATCGGGTGTGGCCCAAGATTCAGTTATACCTATTATGTGAGGGTCAATATCTTCTACCATAATGTTTAGTTCATGCAATGGGGGACTGTGTGGCATTGTAACATATTTCTACAACTCAGGATCAAAGGGAATACGAGAAACCAACATCTTAGCCGACATATTCATCACTATACATGTGAAGTAAATTGCATATTCAATCATTTCAATGTGTCACTGCAACATGCAGGACAAAAAAGCCCTAGGCACTTATTGGTTAAACATGTTTCAATATACCAGCCATCGGGACTTGTAAGATTTAGCTAGAATCTCGCACTTTGAAAATATGTTCCGAGTAATCCACATGTGCAATATTATTGTACGAATACATATTATTTATGTGCGATTGTATTTGCAGATGGTAAGAATGTTCCGACTCTGGTATAACAGACCCCACAATTCCAGTTGTATTGTTTCTGCTTAAATGACCGATAACTGGATTTTTAAGTTGTTAAGTGGCAGCTGCTTGTGGTTTTTAGTTCTCACTGCCAATGCCCCGAGGGGGGAAGCATGCCCACAACCCGATCCTGTGTGAGGACCAGAGGGAGCCCCATCAGCGCCCCAGACGCAAGGACAAATATCATGTCCTTGATCCAAACGTCAACGCATTCGTGTCACCGTTTGCGCAGATCGATACATCAAGTCGTGCCGCGCTCTCTGGTGTGCGTAACTTCAAACATGCGTACCGTAACAGACGCAATCCAAACGAGACTGGGAAACGTACGGGAAAGAGGAAGTAGACTGGCAGAATTATATATCAGTGTAGTGTGCTATGTGTGTGACCAACGTCAGATTAAAATCAATTCACAGAGACTTGTGTTCTTATGTTGTGGTGTTCCAGTGCGTGCAGAATAATAAATACCTTACACTCATAGTTGCATAGTCCATTATGGACACTGTATATAATGATCATCCACACGACAACAAATCATAACAAGAACACAATTAAAAGACTTAGTTTTATTTATTTTTCATAACAACTTTGACAATTACATATCATAAATGCATAAAATAATTTATTGTACATGTTCCGTACTTACAACGGTTGCAGTTCAGTTCGCAGCCGTCACACCAGATGGCGATTTCAAAATACTGGGTTCTACACCTTCATCAACATACACCGGAAGGTCGTGAAGATGTCACTGTACAGATGTGTCAGCAGAAATGCACAAGTCGATTCGCTGGATACACATTCGTCACATGACATACGTTATCACGGCGGTATCTACATACACAACACACGTAACCTTACGTGGGTGTCGCTAGATCACAGGCTGTTTGCCTATGGCTACAACGATGTCTACCCAACTCCTGTTGACAAATTAACGATTCTGGTCGATGTAACCTGGATTGAATCGGCAGGTGGCGCCATCAAAACCACTGGTGGCATTTGCAGCAGAATTAGTATCACCGAGACGTGCGACTGGTCTGATGATGTCATACATGCAAGACAGGATTTCAATGTGGTGAACAGTAAAATGGAAAATAAGCCGATGTACAGAATAATGAACAGAAGTGGTAAATTTATACATGTTCTTAAAATGTCCAGTTTGTAACAGATCATAAAAAATTCAAACCAGTTATCTATAGTGGCTGCTTATGAATGTAGGTAAAATTCCAGCAACAGGATTTCCAGAGGTTTTAATTATTGTAGGGTGCTGTACACAAACAAAAGGATTAGGTGTGCTATGCCTGCACCACGCACTCATTCTATGTACAGTTTCATTGTCATGGCAACACGACACCGCCTACAAAATAGTATATACACGATACAGTGCACAGTAGAAGAATAGCTGGTGTCTTAGAACGACCACATTGTCATCTGACTGCACTCATCCAATGCCCTATCATCCCTTCTGGCAATCGGCACAACGTTATAGCAACTTGGACTAGAAAGCCCACAGCCTAGCAAGCACAACCTTCGACGCATCACCTACTAAGGACCAAAGCATCTTCTTGGGGGGTTGTGTATAATAGCACATTTCTGGGCCATATCAGTTATCACCTGATGCTGTCTTGTTAATGTGCCAACTGGGCTTCCATTTTTAAATCACAAATGACGCCATAATACTGATGTTAAGAGTATACTTCCTGCAAGTTTGGCGAGATGATAGGCAGCTGCGTGGTTTCAGTTAGCGCAGTAATCACTCATCGCCATACAACGGTCGACTTGATCATATGTCATCATCAAGGCTCAATTAATAAATCTACGAATACAGAATGTACAATGTACGAGACATAAGGTATATTGACAGAATCTACATTGGGCATTATCATCAAGGGTCATTCAAAGCATTACAACTGTCGACTTTATACAAACACGAAACTCTCAATTGTACATGGCGAGATCATTGCAGCAAGATGGCTATTATGTCGCAAAAATAACGTTTCGCTTGCGTCAAATCGTGACACCTGCGTCGAGTCCGTCGACTTCTGTCACATTCATGCCTCTTTCCATCTACTGTTTCATCATCTATGATTGAAACGATTATGCTTCGGTAAGACTGAGTCAAACTCTGATGGTGCATATAACTTGAAAAATGACAGTCCCACACATACACTGCTGCCTTCAACGACATTCATTAATACATCCTCCGCACCTGTTCATCTGGCAGCTCTACAGACTTCCTGATGCCGAAATGACTGTTACATTCCAACATCATCTGACCCAAAACATCTGGTCAACAACATCTGCAGCTGCGTGCGACATCAATATCACAATTATAATAATAAATAAAGCATAACTAAAACCGGACAAAATCAACACCTACTTACACCTGCTATGGCAAACACAACGTTATCTCTGTTTAACCGTCTTCACAAATGGCTGCGTGAAACGCTGTAGGTTACTACTGCACACATAACCTTCATATCTGACAATATGCCAGCAATCTTTTTCGTAGTTTCGCATCAAAGATACCTTGTTTGTTTTGAAAATGCTCAAGAATCCAAACTCACCAGTTTGGATTACACATTTACAACTACACGCACATATGCATGCCCATACAAATATATTTTAGTGACAGTCACAATTGAACTGGATAACTCATCAATACATCATGTCTAGCAAAACGCTATTTACTGCACTTTTTTCAGCTCAAATTACATATTAAAGTGGGTCTTTCTTTTCTTAATACCATTGCAAATATCAGTGGTCTTAATATAAAAAATGTCTGATCCATTTCACAAACAAGGGCCCTCTGCTGGCTACAAAAATTTTCATCAACAACAGGACACTGCATTTTTAACCTCGCCATGTTTCTCAGATTATATTTTTATATGAGGATAAACAAATCCAAGAGACTGCCCCTAAAATAGCATCGGAATATACTACTTCAAATTGGAAATCCAGGTTGAACATGTCTTCTGCTACCTTGAGTTTCTTCATTACTTACATACTATGTGGCACATGAATACTGTGATATGGCATAACTTAAGGGATGCACAATTACTTTCCACCATGGATACATTATATGAGTTCACTTATCTTATTTACAAACAAGAACATAGATAATTGTACAACAAAATAACTCAACAAAATCGGAATAAAACTGGATGGCTCCAAAGGATTTACACCTAAAATGTACATCATCATTATATAAAACAAGCTCCTTCCAACTGTGTTATGATCGGATCAGATCGAACTTACTCTCTCGATACGCGATCAAAACAGTTGACTTCGGAAAGAATCCAAAATGGCAGTTTATGAGACAGAAGCATCACAACTATGACAACTGTCAAGATATAACTAATTCTCACGATGCCGTCACCTTAACATATCAATAAAAACAAGCATTTGTAACACCGCTGCCGACACCTCTTTTGTACGCATGCATGTTGATCTCATCCTTCAGCTATCTAGTTTTGGCACCAAGCAAAAGATCAGCAAATGGAGTATGTCACCCAATAGCACAAGGTTACGTATGTCTCTTAGTGTCGATAACAAAACACAAATGTTCGCAGCGAGGCAAACCAAACAGAAGCCGGGAGTGCTGCCAAGTGCTCCTGACACAGACATGGCGAACCGACTATCATACATCAACATCATTCAATACTGCGACTCATCATCACGCATTTGTGCAATGGCCTCCGTGTGACGTTGAATGGAAACACAACATCCCCGCAATGTTTCGGCCACTTCCACACAGCCACAGTCTCGTGATCTGAGTATCTGTGAATCGAACAAATTATCCAAACTTGACTAACTGGAGTCATCACGACAAGTGTCTGCGAGATGACAGACAATGTTCATTGTCGTGTTGTCTGACACTTTCATGACAACACAGGTTTATATGACGCACATGTCAAACGTGTACGTTGCCTCGACACAGGCACGATACAACTAAGTTGGCGTTGGTGATGAGATACGTGACACTGACATGGCTAAGTTTGTTTAAGTATGCGAGTGATATCTGCTGTGACGATGGCGGCGTCTCAAGGGTAGCCTTGACCTTGGCAGTGCGACTGGATAGCCTGGCAGAGGGTAGTTTGCTCGCTCCAATGGGCACTGTCATTCTGAGTCCGACTTCATCCAGTACTTGAGATGGAAACATGCTGGTAACAAGAAAATGGAGCTTGTCAGAACATAAAATCAAGGATGTTATAGCAAATTTAAATTAAATGCATAGACTGATGGAACCATGTCATAAAATGAATGCTATTCATGCAGTTGCTTCACTGTCTGCTATGAATGTTCCGATAATTAATAAAAAAAATTATCATTCCATGGGATGATTTAATAACATTAATGTTTCATACTGTGTACAGGAGATCTTTGGCCTAAAGGACAAAAAAGCTAAGTTCTTATATAACGCAGTATCCAATCCTCAGGATTGCTCAAAGCGCATCACACTTTGCTCCCTGGCAGACCTGTTCAATTGAACCCTATCTTGGCTTCCCTGGGAAACACAGCCACACTGCAATTAATGCGCGAAGCCTACTCGTACATAGAAACTGGTATTGCCAAGTCATTATTTACATAGCTGAGTGAACTGGAACTATGTAGAGTGACAAAAAAATTGTCCATGGTTTGACAGGATTCCAACCCGAGTTCTTTTAGTAAAGAGCTAATAAACTATTTACCATAACGTTGTTACACATGGAGATTTCAATGTCATATTACCATATTTAAAAATACAAATTGGGCCAGAATGAGTCTAACCAGTAACATTTCATTAGCCAGTCTCAAGACATGAGTTGTGAAGCTGTGGCTAACTTCACCGAAGATTATGTTACTTTCTATGGTACAAAAATGACTGTGGACACGATGAACGTTCTGCTCTTACCGATATGCGAGATGCGGTCCATCGTCGACTCCTTGCAGGTGGAGCCACGGTGTCCTGCATTGCCGCAGTTACAACACATTGCCTTCTTGTTGGCCTTACTATTTGCTGCCCCCATCTGGTGCGCCGCCTGGTGGTTTGACAGTGGCATCGTCGGCGTCGCTGCGACGTACTGCACACAACTCACAAACACTGGCTGCTGCGGTGTGCTGCCCTGGCTGCCAGCGCTGCCACTCGGTGGCAGCACCGATGCATAGTTCGCCTGGTTCGTGTAGAGGACGTCGGGCGAGAAGCCATTGGGGAGATTGTAGGAGGGGTGCACCTGCAGGTAGGACATGCTGGGGTTGATGAGGCCATTTGAGGTGGCGGGGGGTATATACCCCATTTGGTATGCCCCCTGGTAGATGGCGCCATGCGGCCACATCGGGTGGTAGCTGTACTGGTAGCTAGAGGTCACCACTGGCATTTGCTGGGCACACGACGAACACGAGCACGGCGGTGCACCGGTGTCGCCCCCTGTGTTCGTGTTGGCAGATGGAGGCAGCGTTGTCGGCACGCGGGGTCCGGGTGAACCAGATGGCACTGGTGACTGAGTAGGGGTGAGCGAGACAGTCGGGTACGACATGGGGCTGTTGAAACCTGGCCTGCTGTAGCTGACGGTGTTACTGTTGCACGAGCTGCTCGCAGTGTGGTACATCATGTATGACACAGTGCTCGCCTCCGACGCACTGCTCACAGACGCACCCTTGATCTCATACGCAACACCAGGGGGCACCACTGACTCTGGCGGTGCCACCTGAAGGCTATTTGGTCGTGGCGGCATGTTTGACGCAATCATCTGCGAGTTGACGCCAGGATGATAGATGATCTGGGGCCTCGGCTTGTTGCTGTCAGCCGGTGCCGTGGCAACACTCATCGTCGTGGTAACGGCGCTGGTCGAAGTCGTACAGCCACACCCCGTCAACACAATGTTGCTGGGTATGTTCATCTTTCCGTCCGTCGCCAGACTTGGCCACGAGGTTCCGCCACTCGCTATAGTGTTCCCGCAACTAACCAGTGTCGTCGTCGTCGTCTTCGGTACATAGCTGCTCATCGGTTTCACGCCCGGTTGCCGTGGTGACCGCATCATGTGTGGGGGAGGCATCCGGGTCGACGGGAACATCCCCTGTGAGATGTGGGGCTGGCAGAATGGGTGTGTCTCGATGGTAGTGGGGCCGAGGGGTCTCACGCCTGCTGGGAAGGGCAGCACGGGCATGTCGAGTGACTGACGAATGTCCACTGGCGCGTTGTGTACGAAGCTGTTGTTGATTGCCTGTGGGTGCGGCATGTGCATATGCGGTGGCATGTGGTACGTTGTAGGTGGCCGCGATGAGATATATGATGCGGAGAGTCTTCGAGCACCACCAAGGTCGCTAGCCGACATGCTCATTGTAGGGGGCGTTACCGAGGCGGTCTGGTGCAGAGCTTCGTGACTCGAGTACGATCGGGGCCACGTGTTTCCCTTGACAACGGCCGGCTGCTCAGGCTCTGCATGATACAAACATTTAATATGAGACAACAGAATTAGTTATGTCAGACGTCTAATTGTAACCATGCCGCCATGTATGTATGGTGTGTATGTCTAAGACCCCCCAGAATAAAACTACTGAGTTTATTGTAAAAGTGTTATACTGGTTTATATGTGCATACTGTATACCATATGGATGTAAATCACCTGTTTACAACATTGTGTGTATTTTCTACGTCTGATCCGACACCTGACCAGTCAACTGCTTTTGAAATTGACGTCATAACAAATACCATACACAATTATCATCTGTGTCTGTGTTTTGACATTTTCACTAATTCTACACATTAGGCAGACCTGAATAACCAAGTAGTTAATGGCTTCGCACTTGTGTAAATCCAACTGTCTGATTTGACTGAGACGGTGCAAATCTACACAAGGAATTAGAACATTAAAAACCTACCCCCCACTACAGATGTATTCCGTCACACTTGCATATTGTCATCAAGAGTTATACTCCAAATAACTGATTGTACGCTGATTGTCTAAAACTGTCTAGAACCAATCGTAAGTGGATGAACAATACTGCATGTTACGGTTTTTCAGAAACACAGAATGATGAAAATATTACTATTATGGTACATAATTACTGTCAGATAACTTTCATGATGATATAAGATTGATGGGGTTAAATAGTGCGCTTTGATAGTTTCAATCAAACAGCCTCAAAAAGTAAATTTTCTGCAAGCCTGCTCCTTTCGCCCAACTATCTACCGAGTAGCGGCGGACACGAACCTTTCTCTGTGGCATCACCAGGTGTCACCACTGGTGTTGGACTGACAGGAGGACTCGCAACCTCCGAGCACATCGACGCTGCCGAACTGTCGACACTGCTCACATAACTGAGGCTGCTAGACAGCTCTGGCATCGTCACTAGCAGCGGCATATTTGGTGGGACCGTGTCACTCGGCAGAGACGACACGGCAATCGTACAGCTACTGTTGCTGCCGCTACTCACCGTGCCGCTACCCAGGTTGGTGCCTCGCATGATGATGCCGTTTGGTGGGGACTGTTGCATCATAAACTCACTGGAAATAATCAACAGAGTCCTGTAATTAATTACGTGGGGACTGCAATTTGCTCATTAGTAGGCACTTTATTTAGACATGACATCTAAGGAAAGAATGAACAATACAGGTAATATATTTATGAACAAAATGATTTGTATTTTTTATTCAGTAAATGTTATGCTAGATTGACGATTTTACTTTTGCTTGGTAACATTCTTAGTATATACCAAAATTAATATTCATGGTCAAGCCATTCATATGCCATTTACATCAATCAAACAGCACGAACAAAAGAAAACTGAAAAATAAAAATATATAGTTATAAACATAATTTTAAATGCATGAATAGAACATTAAAATGCTGTGGGAACTACTGTAAAAAACATGTGAAATTATATTTAGTTGTTTGCAAAATTGTCAGTTCAGCAGAATACTACAGACAGTGTAAGTGCTGGACAATGTGCAACACTACAAGTCAACATTGCTCCAAAACGTCCTCCTGCAACGCAAGCAGACCCTGAGTGAGTCGTTTCACTTGCATCCAACACGTCTACATTTACTTGAGAACACAACCATGTCATTTCAGCACTGCCCAGATCATCAGTTAGACAAAACCATACGCTGCTCACCGTAACATTGGCACTTGGCATCGGAACTTTTTGCGGGCACCCGCAGTCAAACCCTCCCGCTCCAGGTCTTCATCCGTCAGATTCACCATCTGCAGTGAGAGAACAGGGCTTTATGTAGTGTAGAGTAACCCAGGCCTTTGTTGTAAAAACATTCATTTCTGTTACACGTAACTGACACATGAACAATTGCTTAATATTGGATAGCTGACAGATTTTTCATAATCTAGTTTATAAAACATGTGATGCAATTCGTGCCCATATTTGGGAGATTTTACGATGCCCTGATGAATGAATTTATGCATCCATTCATAAAGTCATAGACCCCCCACATATGCGGTATCAAAAGAAAGATCTGTGAGCGGCCAATTTCAACAAAAAATAAGTCATGTGGACTCAGTTGATTCAGCCAATCAGAACCGTGGTTTCAAATGCAATGTTTTCATGGGAACAGTACGCTAAAGAGGCTTTTTCGTGGTCAGCTGCAGGATTAAAGAATCTACTCTCACCATTACTTATTTTTTACTGTTCAAAGCCAATTATTGGACAAACATTTAGTTCTCCATGTGCATAATTCTTGTCATATACTTTCTGGAAAAGAGAGTGGGAAGAGAGAGAGAGTTGGTAAAGACAGCATGGAAAGTTGACAGCACCAACATAGAAACTCATCCATAGCAGTTTCACACACTCACACAAAGATTCCTGTCTTGTAAACCAATTCAATTAATCCCCTTGCAAGAATGAAATAAGCCTAGTTTCTCTGGCACTTTTACCAAAACTATACACACAACAGCTGCACGAACAAACTAGCACATTGTAGTAGATACTTGGCTGTTTTGCTTTGTGGGAAAAATACTGAAACAAAATGAATTGATGAGGCAAATTCTGAGAGTTAAATGAGCTACCCACCTCTTCTAGTGAGTATCTGCTTAGTTTATCTGTGTATTTGTGCAAGCGAATCTTCTTTAGCCAGTCAGTGACACTAGGGGGCACTGCACAGCCTCCGCTGCCAGAACAGGCACTGCCGCTGCAGTCGCCGAGGTGACACGTCGACGATGTCGATGGTGACGCATATGGCGACGACAGGGGCGACAACTGTGGGGAGCTCATCGGCGATGCTGGCTGAATCGCCGTGACAACGGGTGTCATGGTAGCAGTTGTCACAGCAACGGATGAACTGAGGGTTGCTCCAACCGAGTGGTTCACTGATGTTGCGCTGTTTGGGTACCTGAAGAAGGTACAATTACATTAGCCCACCTAGCAGCACATTGATGACCAACTGCATTTTAACCACACAAATTTGGCCTGATATGCAGGAATTTATATCAAAATATAGGAATAAATAATACCTGAATATTATACAGGAACCACTGCATTGTTTTCGCTACTGCTATTATGACAATTGCTAATTAGAAAGTTTCAACATTACGTAAGAAAATGTGCCGATTTTGACAGTCTGTTTATGGCATGGTATGACCAGTTATTCAACAATCCCCATTCATAAACTGAATTTAGTAACAAAACATCCATGTAATGAGGAATAGTAAGCAAACTCCATATCTACACAGTTATGAGGAAGTCATAGTAATTAGGTGAACAATTAGAAATTGCAAAAGAATTACAGGAAATACTGGAAGATGTAGGGGTACAGGGCCTCCTGAACCTATAGTCACACACAGGAGACGCGAGGCAAGAGAGATGTGTAGGCACAAGTACCTGTAGTTGATGGGTGAATTGATCCCGTGGGCTGCTGGAACAGCTGCCCTGGGAGACGACACACTCGCCTGGCCTGAAATACAAACAGCAACATACATGAATAATTGCTCCACATAGACAATGCGATAAATTGGAGTGAAATGCAAGTGCCCAAGTTCCCGCTCTACTAGGTGAAACAAAAAATCTATAAATAAATCTACATACCACCCAAATCGGATTTCACTCAGTTCGTACATGGAAAACTGACAGCTATATGATTGGACACACAGAATGACAGACATCTGACAGATACCCATTATAAAAATAAATACTGGATTACAATAATTTCCAACGGGAAACCATTATTTAAGCTGGACAGTGGATTTACTTGGCAGTTGTCATGCCATATTTACAGTCCATGGAACTGCTAGTCTGTTAGCACACTGTAGCCATGTACATACATGGTGCCTTCCTAGCCGGGGTGCAGGGGGCGTGACCTTTGAAGGGTCCGTGAGAGCGCAGTGGACTGCTGCTACTACTGGTGCTGTCAGCACTGCACTGGTCCTCATCCACACCTACAACACACCAACAGTCTCTCATTTCTTGTAACACACCAACAGCCTTTCATTTCTTATAACACACCAACAGTCTCTCATTTCTTATAACACACCAACAGTCTCTCATTGCTGACAACACACCAACAGTCTCTCATTTCTTATATAACACACCAACAGTCTTTCATTTCTTATAACACACCAACAGTCTCTCATTGCTGACAACACACCAACAGTCTCTCATTGCTGACAACACACCAACAGTCTCTCATTTCTTATAACACACCAACAGTCTTTCATTTCTTATAACACACCAACAGTCTCTCATTTCTTATAACACACCAACAGTCTCTCATTGCTGACAACACACCAACAGTCTCTCATTTCTTATAACACACCAACAGTCTCTCATTTCTTATAACACACCAACAGTCTCTCATTGCTGACAACACACCAACAGTCTCTCATTTCTTATAACACACCAAGCCTTTCATTGCTGACAACACACCAACAGTCTCTCATTGCTGACAACACACCAACAGTCTCTCATTGCTGACAACACACCAACAGTCTCTCATTTCTTATAACACACCAAGCCTTTCATTGCTGACAACACACCAACAGTCTCTCATTGCTGACAACACACCAACAGTCTCTCATTTCTTATAACACACCAACAGTCTCTCATTGCTGACAACACACCAACAGTCTCTCATTTCTTATAACGCACAAAGTCTTTCATTGCTGACAACACACCAACAGTTTCTCATTTCTTATAACACACCAATAGTCTCTCATTGCTGACACACCAACAGTCTTTCATTGCTGAAACACACCAGCAGTCTCTCGTTGCTGACAACACACCAAGTCTCTTATTGCTGACACACCAGCAGTCTCTGGTTGCTGTCAATACACCTACAGTCTCTTACTGCTTACAACACATCATCAGTCTTTCAATGATCACCACACACCAATAGTCTCTCATTATTTACGACATACCAAGTTTCTCATTCCTTCAACTGACCAATCACTCATTAGCTGCAGTCTCTCATTCCTTACAACTGACCAATCACTCATTAGCTGCAGTCTCTCATTCCTTACAACCGACACAATCACTCACTAGCTCCAGTCCGTGATGATGCCAGACTGTGGCTGGAAGGTGATGATGACCGCGTCATGCCTCCAGACGGCAGCACTGATGGTGACATGATGACAGTTGACATCAGTGACAACGGTGGCATGCGGAAGAATCCAGTCATGTGATTGCACTGGATGATATGCTCCGGCAGATACGAAAGTTGTCTGAAATAGGGCAAACAAAACGCTTACAAAGTGTGCAAGTTAATATTCTGACAACTATACCAATAGATAGTATAATCTAACTGTTTATTAACAAACTAACATGCAAATACATTACATATATATATATATATATATATATATATATATATATATATATATATATTGCTACACAAATCTAATTAGTGCATGTATGTGTGCATGCATGTTTTCTTCCTCAATGTCTTGTACCTCAGGTGCCAATATTGAATTAATCTTATGGAAGAAAAATAACACCTGTACACATTTCTGCTGTTAAAAGGACGTAACTTTTTAAACAGTTTTATATTTCATTCCAGACAATAGATGAACATAAATTGACTGTTCAAAATTGTTTGCCTTTTTTCTGTGCCTAATTTGAGGAGGGAGGTGGGGATGACTACATAAATAAAAGAAAGCTAAAACAATTACAAATACCCATGAAACCATTTTTACACATGCACCACCATCCAGAGAATGGGCATCTATTATCTGTTTGCACTGATATTTTCATTTGCACTTTGCAAACATGTTATGCAACATATACATATTTTCAGTATTTGAGGATTTAGAGAAGTTACATGTAAACGTTTTGTACCTGATGTACTTGTGGATTTGCTCGGTGAGTTCTTTGCGGCTGTGAGACGATCCCTTATCTGTCAGTGTGAAACACAAGATTGCATTACCATCACCAGTTGAACTGGTAGCAAAGTCTGCACAGCATGGCTGTTTCTTTCCTGAATGAACTGATTACAACCAGAAAAAGTAAACACTAGCCAGAGCATAGTATCCGCATCTTATATAGCACCAAGAACAAAACAAGCATTGAATTAGAAACAAGTGTATCTAATGTGAAAATACAGCAAAAATTCTCTTGCATAAGGAATAACATGCTCTGAAACTCGCATAATTACAGTAACAAGTAATTATACAGCTCTGTTATAAAACATGTCATGACCTAAAAACATACAAGGCTTGAGGTTAGACCATTATAAAAAAACTTTCTGTAATTCAACAAAACAATTCTAATACGTCACTATTTTAAATTATAAGTACAATTAATCAGTGAGGAAAGAACCAAGAATATTTTTAATGGCACAACTATATCATGCAAATAAATTCAAACCAAAACAGCTTGTCATAAAAGTTTGAATGTTGTTATTGTAAAGAATTGCTGTTATTGCAAAATAACGTTGTTACTTTAAAATGTAACTGTTACATAAAATCAGGCTCTATAGAATTTTGCACACACAAGGGTATGTGGGTATTCCGTTCCAGTAAAATGTCTGAGCGCTGAGGTTTTCGGGCGGATTAATCAAGTTGCACAGAGTACGTATGTGCCATGAAAGTAGCTATAAGAAGGGTAACTCACGTTGGGGCAGAAATGGGATGTGTCGTTCCTGGCGGTGTGCTCCCGAGTCCTTAGGGAAGAGCCGGATGAGCTACAACAACAGAAGTAGGTCAGTCGGATTAGATGAGTCGCTCAAAACAACAAGAACAACATTCGTTGAACTATTAACACGATTACCCAGACACTGCACTGCGTGGCACGGCAGCAAAAACACTGCTTTCACGAGTATTGCTATCGGTGAAGGAATACAAATGGTCTTTTATCCTCGTGGTGTGGCAATACAACAGCTGTGTGCTGTTAGACAATATATATAAGAAAGGCATGTTTACCAGTTGCGTCCAAACTACAAACCCTAAAAAATTTATAACATTGCATTCTGAGTGGTTTTTCAGATTGGTTCATCCATTGTGCTTGTCTAATAGCAACGACCAATTAGTAGTCTAATAAGTCAAAATGTGTATGTTCTGTATGAATATATTTTGGATTTGATGCATAATAAAAAGTCTAACAAATGCCTGTTAAATTTAAACATCAAGCATGTGTGTAGATTATGACGCCATTGACATCATTTCAGTATTAAAACTTATCAATTCAACAACTACACATGACTGAACACTATTGTTTTATGGACATTTGGGTGGTATCCAAAGGGCATGTTAGTTGGCTTAGGTTTTTATTTCCCTTTCTTGAAAGATATCTGCTCTTTTTCATACAACTGCAGATTCTGAACTACTGCCATAGAAGTCCTATTCATACTATCACCAACTCAGTCAGTTGAGACATAACGCAAAGTAATATTCATACTCCGCTATGTGAATGTTTCCTTGGGTCAACAAGAAACGAGTGAATAATGTAATAATTAACAAAATAATCTTAGCACCTTCCAGGAAACAAGCTGACAAATTTATAACAATCTTGCAATTCCAAATTGATGCTATCTGCCTCACTCTAAATGTTGAGAGAATATTCTAAAAAAAAAACAGCAGCCCATCTGCGTGTTGTAATGATATCCCTCATCCATTCTATGATATTGGAGATAAAAGTATGAATTTAATTTCCCACAAGGCTTCCCCTGGAAAGTGTCATGCATAATGTCAGTAGTTACAGTGAGCTTCATAAAAGAAAAGTATCACACTCGGGCAGGCCCTGACATGAACTACGCCAGGGAAGGTGTAATAACATAAAAATGAACACTATTATTATTAATCTTGTTAAATGCCAGTGGCACATATAACGAAATGTCTTAATTCCGTTTCAAGTAGAGACAAAATCAATGCCCAAAAGCTTGTGTATTTTACACTTACAGCATACCATGAATAAAACATGATCACAGTGAAATTGCCACGGTGATCATACCAAGACTTTTATCTTATACTACTTGAAGTGAGAGTTATTAAACCTTCTAACTGCAAACTTCAATGGACACTTAGAACCAATACTTCAGCCAGACTGGGAAACCAGTAGGCTATGAGTTGCATTATGGATCTATTCTGAACAAGTCAGCGTTAATTACAATAAATCTTTCTCATTCATTGGCAACTCAGGCACTTGAACACGATGGACGGATCAATCAGACCTCACTAATGCCTTTGATGTATAATGAATGTAATATCATTAAGGGTCCTTCCTCAATTATATTGTTTGTTCATCTTCTTTCAAAATTATTTCATCCAAAATCTAACCAACCAGGTATCAATAATGATCTGCAAGGTCATTTAGCCACTTAACAATTAAAAAAAATGGGCTGAAAGCATATGAGACATATGCTACAGAGTCAGCAAGACTTAAGTGGAGAAAAAAATTACTCCAGTTCCGTATACTATGTGATTCATACTTTTGCAAGTTACCTTCAAATGACTGAAGTACTTTTTTGATTAGGTATTTTAACAACATTTGCTCTTTCATTACACCAACTGTATATATATATATATAATTATTTAAATGTTCATGCCCTACATAATATTATATATTATATGTGTATATCAGTGTACGTAATGTAATGTCAGACGGACTAAATGGCTGGAGTATAGAGTCTGGACTTACACATTCAGAAATGCCAATAAGGCTACTAAACTGCTGTTATGTCACTTCATTAGATATGTATTAGTACCAGTTATTCATGATATAATGATACATGCCATACGTATCAGATAATTAAGGACAAATGTACACCTATAATCAAGTGAACATGTGTTTGGAGGGGTAAGCTAATGATTTCCTCCTCATTTTCAAGGTTTAACCGATGACCCTTTGGAAGACAATAAATGCCACTGGTTAAGGGATTCTAATGGCTTTAGTGTGAGATGGACAATTCACTGTTAAATGAAACAAAACCACTGTATACTTGAATTCATAATAATATATAA
This sequence comes from Ridgeia piscesae, assembly GCA_025642075.2. Classification (NCBI taxonomy): domain Eukaryota; kingdom Metazoa; phylum Annelida; class Polychaeta; order Sabellida; family Siboglinidae; genus Ridgeia; species Ridgeia piscesae. Next base: position 365,640 of record JAODUO010000083.1, on the reverse strand, counting down.
TTATTTCCATGTTCACCAAACCAAAACACCACCAGATTCAAACAGTGGACGTTCTGGGCTTTTCCGTGGCTAAATAGCGTCGATTGCCATGCAGTTTTGTAGTCGAACTCAGCGTTGAACTCCACTTCTAGTAGTGCTTGTCATGCAGTGAATATAATATTTTCAGCCAATAAGATAAAATTCTAACATTTGCATTTGGGATGAAAAACATGAAAGGAATTGTCTAAAACAATGTGCCTGCTGGCAATTTCCATGATTAAATGCTAACTTTTGAGCGGCCTATTTTGTTATAAACAAATATTAATGCGGGATGTGATGATGCAGGTGGTGTTATTTTTAGCTCCATTGTAATTATTGACGTTGTCGTTATGTCTAACTTCAATAATTCGGACTTTGGTGGAATTTTCAGATTGAGTTCATAACGAGCGCTGTCATCGAAGCGGATTGTTTTACAGTACACTGTACAATTACGCATTTAAATATAAAACCAATTTAATTATTCTGCTGGGGTGACAATTATGATCGCGAAGAATGCAATTTTGTATAAAATATGGAAAATACACTCACTCACAAAAATTTAGTTTTGTTTACCATAGATAGACATGTAATTACTTGTACATTTTATAGTATAGTAATTTATTAATATTTCATACACAGCAAGTATCTGTAAATTATTACTAATAAATACTTTATAAAAAAAGTTGTTGAAATATTTTTCAATATTTAAATGTGGTTAAACTTTGATAATTCATTTTTGGGTAATACATTTATTATTTATTTATCTGGCAAAAAACTGGCTATTTACACAATACAGTGAATTAGTACTATAGATGTAGAGAAAAGTTTATTTAAATCGGACCAGAATTTATTTATTTATTAGCATTTATGCAACTCAAGTATAGCACATGATTCAGTCATAACACAATCTCTCAATATAATAGAATTCAATAGCAGGTATATATTTCCATTAATCTGGCCTTGAGAGGGTGAGAAATGAGCATTTCCAATTGACAGGTTTTTTATATTTATCAGACGGTCCCCATAACAGTAACTGATCTCCGTGTTGCTCAGGTCTTTATCGTGGACATACGTACCTCAGTGTGGAAGTTGCGTAGTTCCTCGTAGGTGCGGGTGGTTTCTGTCACTTCCCCGTTTGACCACGTCACCTAAATCACACAGAGGACCATATCATATTCATAGTCACAAACACACTTGAAACAGTTACACACTCAACATTATTTACCATTACAATGAATACCAAATGTTCTGTATATTTTGACCGGGAGAATTGCACCAGCGAAATGTATGTGCGGGTTGATAGCAGTGAATGTAAATGCATCATATCTGCACAAATTGGCATTACTATTACAAGAAATCTAAATCAGTTTACACTAGTGACACAATGTCATAGTTTCTCGTGATTTGGTTACATTCTGAGTAGCAGTAGCTAACTAAATTATAACAAGTGTGCCATTTCATGACTTTAGACTAGAATGTCAGATAAGTTCACTATGGCACCAGATAAATTTATCATGGCTCAAGACAACATTTACCATGCAGCTCCAGCCATGTTCACCATAGCCTATAGACAAGACATGTTCACCACAGCTCAGAGTCCAGACATGTTCACCATGGCGACATACATAGGCAGACTTGTTCACCATGACTACAGACGAGTTCTCCATGGCAACAGACATAGGCACACTTATTCACTGTGACTACAGACGAGTTCACCATGGCAACAGACACAGGCAGACTTATTCACCATGACTACAGATGAGTTCACCATGGCAACAGACACAGGCAGACTTGTTCACTATGACTACAGATGAGTTCACCATGGCAACAAACATAGGCAGAGTTGTTCACCATGACTACAGACGAGTTCACCATGGCAACAGACATGTCACCTGGCCATACCACCAGATAAGTTCACCATGGCACCAGACAAGTTCACTACAGCCAATTCCACTCTGTTCGTCACATCCACAAGTTTGAATAATTTCCTCATAACCAACACCAGTACATTAATGTAGTTACGCAATACAGCTATTTCATATTTGCATATTTCATACAGTGTCCTTTGTCAATGTCACATACCTGTATGTGAAACTCGTGTTCTCTGTTGACATGTCGCTGAGGCGATCCTTTCAGTTCAAGGCTTTTCACGTACACTGCAATCAAACAGACAGTTTTTACACAATGCCTCTGAATAGAACAGCATGACATGAACTCATTTCACACAAGATCTCTGTAGCACCATTAAAACAGGTTATTCAGGAGCAATCAAGTCAAAATTTATTTAAAATAAAAAGTTACACAAGTATTTTTGGTTGCCTAAGTAGGCATAATAAAACGTGCACGTGCACATGCACGTGCACATGCACACTATGTTAAGTGTTTTTTTGGTAATTTGAAAAACATCTGCTGTTTTTTTCTTCATTTTATTTGATGTTTTTTCTTCATTTTATTTGATGTAAAGACAGTGTTGATGCTAATGAGTTTTTTATGTTTGCTCGCTGCTGTGCATTTTGGAATCAATAAACAATTCTTATATATATATATATATATATATATATATATATATATATATATATATATATATATATGCACATATATGTATATATGTTATGTATAGTGGTAAACAATCAGATAACAATGATGGATCAGTTATCTTGAGGCACACCTGTGAAACAATACATTGGCTCATCTGATGGCAAATAACACTGACTTTAATGCTTTGCCTGTTTTAGTCTGCTGTGCACAAAGTCAAATGTTTCTCAAATGTTTTACTGTTAAAGCATCTTTTACAAACTTTCATCACGTTTGTGCAGACCAGACATTACAGGCAAAGCGTTAAGAACCAACTGGAAAAACCCAGTAAGTAGAGCTCTATACTGTGGCATTCGTCTTTTGTGAAACGAAGCTGATCATATTTTTTATCTTTGTCCCAGGCAGGTTCTATTGATCTGCAGAGTTCTACTTAGTGGAAAAACCCAGTAAATAATAGTTCTGCACACTGGCATACTGTACGAGCCGTGACATGGAACTAACACACACCTAGTCATACACAAGACAATAGTACAACAGTGGTGGATCTCAGCTTATATACAAAGTGACAAAAGAACTGTGAATTTTAGCAGTGTTTTTAAACAACTCCCTGACAACTGAGCCACTAACTACAGCCTGTATACACTACAGCCTGTTTAGTCACATGATAGTGCATACATGTGTATATTCAGTTTCCTCAACAGTGCATCACATGTGACTGGGAAGTTGGAGAGAACTTCTGTTGCTGTCTCGGTCCTAATTTAAATATGTCACTCCAGCATACCATGCCTTAGATTTCTCAGACTGTCAGATTCACTGAGATTTATCATCTCACTGTGAAGCGTCATGACTGCAGAGTACAGTTCAGTATGTTTTTGCCCCACTTAAATCAATGTTAAAATGAGGTTGTCTGATGCATTCTGGGAATCGCAGGGGTGGTGATTAATTTTCTGATTATTAGCAGGAAGATTGCTGAATCAATTGTCTTTAATGTGGAACAACAAAAACAAAATATATATATATATATATATATATATAAAGTTCTATTACACACATGTATATATGTTGGCAACGAGCAATGAGAAATGTTCAAGTTCATAAGCAATTTTGTCAGGATTTAAAATATTCTTTAAATCACTGGCACGTTATCCGTCTACCCTGAATGGATATGACAATGATCTATCCTCCAGACGTCAAGTGTACACCGACAGAATGGACGCAGGTGTCCAGTCCTACACAACTTGACTCGGGGAATGTGTGTATTACTCCCACCACAAACATACAGCCTCGCGAGGGAGACAGCAGCTTAGAATAGAGCTTCCAATCACATGACACAGAGTCTAATCCATACACTAAGTGGGCCAATGGTCTATAATCAGGCATCACAAAGGCAGCCGGTGGGCAGGTGATGATCTTCTATGAAATCATACGCCTGACAAGTTAACCCATACCTTGGTTCACAAGCCAAACAGAAGCAATCACGTCTGTCTCCTGCATGTCTGTCTCCCACTGGCAACAGGATCAATTTCCCTGACAATGTCCCATTGATTCAGCTTAAAGTGATGGACCAAATTAGTAGATGCAGCTCCCACAATAGCAATCTTTTTAATTACTTAATCTACTGATGAACAGAACGGATGCAGGCATGACGACATGTCTTGATTACATTTTTAGATTTCTTACAGATCTCAACTCTGTCAACATTATTAGCTAGTGATCATTGTTTGGGATAATGTATTTGTAGCTACAGCTGCATTACATGTAGCTTGCCATGATATTTTTTATCAACCCTACTGTCAATTTTTTTATTGCCCACTTTTCTTGGTGAATTTTATGAAGTGGAATTACATGAATCCAACCACATCAGGTTATATATTTTTATTTGCCTAATGTTATTTAACATGACTGCAACTATCACGGATTCAGTAGCCATGTCTAAGAAGCAGCAGTTACTGTATAACTCTATTCACAATTTCCTTGATCTTCATATGAGCTGTTTCACAATCAGGTACAAATTGAAATTTTGCATTACATTCAGCCAAATAATGTAAAATTCCAATTGAAGAATATAATAATACTACCATTGACTTCTTACGTGCCAATATCATAGAAAACAAAGATCAGTAGTGAAGCAGAACCAAAGGATTAGCAATCTCACTATGATAAACAATGCACGAGTCATCCACATAAAGGAAAATGCTAGAAAGCAATATTAAAAAGATGGGTTTTCCATGTCATCGGTTTCAGTTTCTGCTGTAGCTGGTCAATCTATCTACAGAAGCCATTTATTTCTTGAAGACGTGTACATATTTTGACAAAGTCGTCCATTTTTTATTACACAATTTCATACAGCCATTATAAAACTTGAGCAGCATTCTGCTTGGTTAAACTGATTATATTTTAAATCAACAAATTGGTTGACCCTAATACCGAGGCTCCACTGTAACATGATAACATTTATTTTCATGACTTTTTATGCAATTTCATAATAGTTAATTATTTTGAGGGAACACCATACACCAACAGAATTATGTGACTCAAAATAGAACCTAATACCGAACAGGCTGTAACAAATCTGGAAGAATTTGTTATTGCTCCGCAGGTGATCTTTCTGAGATACACTACAGTGAAGGCAACATACAACCCAACAGCCCCCTATGCACACGAGACATGGGTAATGATTGTATCTGGTTCTGTCTTAATAGTGGAACTATAGAACAGATTCAGTCAACATATGAAACCGAAACTTGCTTTGTAGTCGTCATGATGCTACTTGCGATAATAAAGTGAGAAAAAAAACGAAACTGAAACCAACAGTGGAATATTGTGACTGTCCTATCACTGCATATAGAAAGTAATTTTTTATTTCAACCTTATAAAGAAATTCAAGTTACACTGATCTACCATGTTATTTACATTTTATATCATATAAATAATAATTTATATTATTTTGGGCTCACATGCTGCATCTTAGGGACACTCATAAAATGTTACGTCCAACATTTCATAAGTTAAATTTCTTTACTGCATTGGGTCAATGTTACGCCTGGTACACTTGCTATGCAATTTCAAAAGGCAGATATTTTCTAAAGGATGAACTGGAGCAGGGCTTTATGCAGGATAACATTATTGCCAGTCACACATGTTTTGGTGGACACATGGATGTTAACTGTTAAGTCAATTTACAAACTATTAAATGTGTCTGATGACCTGAAATGGACTACAAACACACATGTGACACAATTTTCACTCACTTTTAAGGCATAACTAACAATATCTACGGTTTTGGAACACCTTTTTTGCTCCTTCATTTTTTTACCTGTCCACCACATTTCTACCCGTCCATATTTGTTTTTACCCATCCACATGACGGGTGGATGGGTCTCTACATAAAGCTATGAACTGGAGTTTCTACAGATTGACTTACAAAGCCACATCATCATAATAACCTCCTTCTGGTTTGAGATAATGTGGGAAATTAGTCTTGGCATTTTAAAAGCTATTTTAAGAAACTAGTCATGCTGACCGCAATGAATCAGGCACCTTTATTGAATAACAGTGTTTTATAGATAAAAATAGCTTGTGTCGTGGCTTAAAATTGATGTCACCAGTGTTCATTTGACTGTGTCTCCAATGTGTATCTGACTGGGGTGTTTCATTATGATTGTAACCACCACATCTGAAGACTGTCAAATGTGCCGATGTCATTATAAACTGCGACAGTAATATCTTCCTTCACTAAATACCACAGTTGTAAAAGTTAATAATTTAGTATCAGCTGAAAATCTAAATCATCACTTCACTTCTTGTGTCCGATTTATTACAAGAGTTAGACAACTTTCTCCAGAACTGCGGGTACTCTGACAAGGGTCACAAGATTCTGCTGGAAACAGCTGCACACTGGGGAAATAATCCACACTTACTTCACAGTGACACACACACATGCACATATCTCTTACACACAGGTATGTATGAGTAGGCCAACACACAGCAAGTAAAAATGTGAAGTATACAAAATGGCACTAACCAAGTGCCAACAGCAATGTGAATCACCAAAATACCACTCGTAACTGGGTAATCAGGGTATGGCGAAACTCCTACACCATTAATACACATACTCTTCTAACAGAATACCAGATGTATTCAAAACCGGGCAACCACATGGTGGGCTCACTCCCCGAGTGCTAATAAAGTCTCGTCACATTAACGTAACCAATTAGACAACATAGGCTGATGAAAATCCAATGCTGGATTCTCTCGTCTCCCACGGTTATGTAGACCACAACTACAGGCCGTGTGACCTTGTTGTTTGGGGGGTTAATTCCCCCATGTAACTGTGAGAACCCTGGCCTGGAATGCGAGTGCCCAGGGCAAGCCCACCAAGTCACTCCTGAAAAAATTTCACTCAGAAGTTGGCATCTTATAAAAAATAGAAATTATTTCCTTGTCACACAGCTAAGCAAAGTTTGAGTTTTATGCTGGAACATTAATGAGTGATATTGTAGACTTGTATGGCTGTATATGTTTGTTAAAATATATAATACAATAATAATAAATTGTACTATCATTAGCACTAGCTATGTCTGGTTGATTTAGTAAAAATATAAAATTATGTGACTTTCTTGGATAATGCAATTTCCTATTTATTGTGGATATAAAGAGCTGACTAAGAATATGATCATTTTCTGTGGTGCAATATAGCATTTCCTGTTCTAGATTGTCATTTGTTTGAGTGCTTGCATAAATAGTATAGCAACACTGCATGAGACAGGTGTGATGTAGCTTCTGTGCAAACACATTTATAGCCACATTGATATTGATACAAGGCTAAGTTGAGCATTAAATGAACTACTGCAATGCCACTGGGTCAGAGAGGTGTACCTAATACTACCTATACCACTGCAATTGCAGAGTCTGCTTCCTAGCTCTACCCCATCAATCTTTCAGGTTGCAGCTGATTGCTAACTGTATTTTAAAATGATGGAGGATAAGATGATTATAAGGAATAGGCAATGAACAACTGACACAATATGACATACAATTAAACAACAGTAGATTAAAAAGAAAATAATAATTTTAATGAATTTATTTGAACTGCAAACAAATGCATTTACTACAGCTAGCATTTGCTGACTACCACATTCCGGGGCTTCTGCGGGTGCATGCATCAACTTGCAGTTCTTTCCCTGGCGTAATCACTCAAATGTTCAAATGGTACAACCACTAAATGAAATGACACTCCTGGGATTGAAATAAAAGAAAGAGAGCTTGACGTTGCATTTAGCACTATTCACATTTCATCATCTGCCTACTTAACCTTCATTTGTACGGTCCCAAACCTCCACAGGGTCACCTAGAAGCACGAAGAACAGTTCAGGGGCCAGTAGGTCACTCATAGGACACCAGATAAATTGTCCTATGCCACACTCAGAACATTGGGTCACAATGTCACTAGGACAACAGGTCACAGGACACTGTGCCACGTGATCAGCAGGTCACAAGAACAATACTTTGATCACAGTGAATGTGAGCAACAGCAGGTCATGGGTCGCAGTTAAATGACCAACAAGTCACATGGTCAGCTGGTCAAATGGATAGATAGCAGGTGTTGTAGGTACAGCAGGTGACACGTCACAAATCATAATAACAGCAGGTCATGAGGAATACATGTCACAATGACAGCAGGACAGGTATGTACCTGGTCAGCAGGTCAAATGGATAGCAGGTCATGGAAGTCACAAGAACTGCAGGTCATGAGATATCCCAGTCATAGTTTAGTTACTATTAGACAGATCAATCAGGCCACAGTTTGGCTGAACAGAATATACTATGACAAATATCTGGTCACTGGGAGTCTGGGATAACATCAAACAGAATTGATTGAAAGTCTGTCGTGAGGTGTCGCAGCCTATCACAAGGACTGTACCAAGGCCTGACTAAATTAGTAGTGGCACTAATGCGTAATTAAAACACATGTTGAGGACTTGAGGCATGTCAAACTGTCATGGCATACATGTCTGGCAGAATGGAGAAAATGCAAACTGGTGACCCCAGCTTTATTCACAGGAGACTTCTCCCAGTTCCACCGATGTCACGTGTCTGTTGTGTAGCCAGGTGGCATGTCTCTTCAGCTGTCTTTCGTTGTCACATACAACACATGTCACATACAACAGCTGAAGAGGGGAAAGCTAAGAAAGTGGAGCAATACAAGTTATTTAACCGTAGTTAAAAAAATATAATCCGGCAAAGACAGCTTAAATTTAAATGCAAAAACATAAAATTGGATTTTCGCTGAAGCAGGGGTGCAATATAATCAGGGTGTTTAGAGTGTCTAACCCACAAGTGAGATGGGCCTAGAGTTAATTCCCTTTGTTGTTGCAATTTTGAAGCTTAGCCAATTTTGTTAATTTCAATTCACCCAAAATATGAAAAATCACCTCCAATGGATAGGCAAAGAACAGGTCCCTTACCCAAACCAACAGACACGGGAACTGTAACAGAACCACATGGAGGTGGGTTGGCCATGTGCAATGATGACATAGAACTTATTTTGACAAGCTCACCCAAGAAATTGTGGAATGTCACAGGAGTTGGACGGATTACAGACTAGTTAACTCAGTTGTACAGGCTTTAACTCACTCTAATGACATCAACATTCAACACACAGAACCCAGTGGTAAACACATGGCAACCATGATGTTACTGTGTTGAGTTGTGTTCATTTGACCCATGCATGAGGTCTACTACAGGGCAGGAGGAAGCAAAACATATGATGGTTAAAGCTGCCTGGGGCAGGAAAAACACCAGCTCACGTGGAAGAGATATGAACGACAGAAAACAGACACAACCACATGGCCACAAATAAATCACATGCATTAAACGAGCAGTTAACCACCTTAATAAATCACTCCTAGTTGGTCGCTCTTGCTCACAGACTCTAGAAAATGTAAAGTAGCTGATGAAACTATGGTACTATTATGCAACAGGGTCTAAAAGAAGCACTATTCTGGGCAGATGTTCAAATGGGTGGGGGAGGGGTCGTTGAGTTCTGGTGTCAAGATCATTCACACCTGCTTGTCACACCTTACCTAGCAGTCAACAAGATTATAACCAGTGGTCTTTCCAGCTGACTGGGTCAAACTGAGTTACCTTCCAATCAGTTAGCTAAATAATGAGAACAGTGCTTTTCTAATATTATATTAAAAAAACAAGCAATTTTTTAAAAATAAAATGTTACTGAAGTTTCATTAACGAAATTATGACTTTCTCTATGTCTGATTGCAATGCTCACTGTGTTGATCTCTAGACAGATTCCATGAATTTATATTTCACTCAAGCAATTTTTCAGCTGCCATTCATCCAAAACAAAACACCTTTGTACATTGTTTTGGCATTCATATCAATCGATTGCACTCTCAAAACCAGCAGCAACTGTGATCAATTGGAACACAGCACACTGCCATGATGCCATACACGTACAGCCTAATCACGGACATACACATGTACCCAGAGCAAGAACCATTGATGACTTTCTCTTTCCAGACGGGACTTGCTGGACAGGAAACAACTCGACTGACCTATGGAGATCTGTGGTGAACACCTGAGGCAATAGATGTGTTGTAACCACTCCACAGTCCACACAACACACATGGCCACTGACTGAGCCACGGTCACACACACACTGGCTACTGGTGGTCATACATCACTCACAGCTTAGCTGCAGCCTCATAAATGTCACACCTCAGCAATCTACCCTGTCTCGCCTGGACAACAACTATTTTTACAGTGTATACTGCATACACAGGTTCACCTAAAGCCAGGCAGGCTACCGTCCTCTCACAACGAGTCAAATAAGAGTGCTAAAAATAAATGTTTATTTGAGCAACCATTCACAGGTGTTTTCTTCTGATTTCTTCAACTCACCCAGAGGTAAATGGTTTCTTCCTAAAGAAACTTAATCTATATTATCGCCTGAGGTTTCGTTTCATGATATATTCCTAACAAACCATCTTGCATCTCATTGCTTACATTCTACACGCATATTGGGTTTAAGAAAAAAGCAAATATTCTGATAAATTTATACTCTGCCCAGCAATACAGTTCCCATGGCGATCTGTCTGATGCTAGCTATGAGTACTTTGCCCCTCCCCCACAAATCCGCACTCTCCCTGGGGAAGTCAAAGGAAGACAAGGAATGTCATAAACCTTACAGCACTCAGCAGGCCTACTGGTAACTGTAGTTATTTATGGAAAAGCAGTACAAATTTGCATTCATATTACTACACTCGACAACTTGTGCCAGGCTTATAGTATCAAGAGGACATTGAAAGCTGCTAGCAGAACTGAGGAATAACACACAGTAATATGCCTTTGAAAGATCACGCCAAATGTTTTCATTCTAGTTAATGCCTACGCACACACCGTAGACAAACAGTTCCTTGTGCCAAGCTCGAGCAAGACAGCCACTGTTTTAGCAACCATGTAAACAGAGCCACGCCTACACAATCCTCCTCTGAAGTAACTAATAGTATCTATTATACTCATTATTCTTCACCATAAATATGCAAACACAGCCATAGGACAGAGTGGCGTGTATGCCGTCCAGTTCTGAATAATGAGGACTGTGTCGTGATAATACTGCAATTGTGCTAATTAAATGCCACAGAGCTTTGAGTAAATGGCAGGAGTAACAGTTGGCCAACTCCAATTTCTTCAATTCTTGGTCAAATAAATGTGGAAACCTGCAATATTCGACCAGCAAGCAGTCAATAATGTGCTTCAGTTGTTGTGTGAATGTCACGAGTGACAATCGCCTTCTCCAAACTAATGGGTTGTCGCACAGCCACAATGTGGGCGGCATTGCCGAAAACTCGGTCAAACCTATCTATAATTTTGAGCAGGAACAAACATTCCTGGACTGGCAGACTCATGGATGAAAACAGTACATCATCATCTGGCCCAAATCTGACAATCAGGATGGCGTATGACGGAATATCTCCACTACTGAGATTTACTATAAAAATCTGTTAATTAATTAATTAATAAATACATCATTTTGAGACATGTTTCTACCTGCTAAGAGTGACAATAAATTATACAGACAAGTTTCCACAAAATCACTTAACTTTATTTTACATGATAACAAATAAGTGTTTAAGCCAAACTACATAATATTGTCTCCACACTATTTTTTTATAAACCGAGGAAATATTTGATTCAGAACTAGACATTCATAAATTAATAAAACATTAGCAAAATTAGAGCAATTAGTAATTTCCTTCAACATGATTCAACGCTGTCATTTCCCACATGCATGCACGACATTTCCTACACACATGCATGCACGACATTTCCTACACACATGCATGCACGCAGCGACACACATCCTGATTGGTGCCAGTTGCTGTTACATCCACCATTTAAAGACAAGCAGCAACAATTATACTAATTAACTTGTCCAATCTACTGGCACTCATATTTCTATCAGTCACGAACAGCACCGAGTCACTTCAGCATGAAACTGTAAACCGTTTAGACAAAAAAGCAATTATGTATTTGTTAATATATGCAGTATATTCTACAATACATTTCATAGCTATTCAATCTACCTGACTGTTTTGTGTTTGGTGCTCTTGGAAATGAACATTATACTACAGTGTACTATCACCTATATCCTGCATAGAATACACCAGTGACTCAGACAGACAGACTCTTAAATCACTATAGCATGGCAACACAGGTAAATATTATACTAGTCATCCAATATATGCACTCTGTTTTGGAAGTTTTATAAGGTCATTGACCGTAACAAATTATATACTACAAAGAATTATAGACACATTCTGACTGTGGATAACAACTGTATATTAAATCTCTAAGCTATCATTAGCTGTGTTTAATCAACTGCGACTAACAACTGAAGGTAACTGCCACTGGCAAAATACGTGTGCTATGGCTAATGGTTTCAGTGGGTGGAAATAGTCTCAGAAAGAAAAAAGTTACATAAATATAGATCCAGTTTTTGCTATGAAGAGTCACATGAAATGGTCACAGCATCATTGTAATGCACATTTTGTGACCGACTGATAATTCAGCAAAAAACAATCTGATGTCCAGCAAACATGGCAAATTAACTCTGCCTCAACCTTATGCATTACCACTGATTTATACGTGACTTTTCATTAAGGTTACGAAAATGCCGTTGTGGTATCTTTAATTTTTACAAACGTTCCTACCTTCATCTGACTGTATTTAGTATAAACATATAAATTCCTAACTTAAATTAATACAAATCTAAACTCACTACTTTTTTCTGTGACCTTATTTTCTATAATTTGATGGTTTCCAACTATTCTTTGTGTAGAATAGCTAGAGGAATCTCTTGTGGCTGTGCTTTGACATAATGTAATTTCCTGAAAGATATCATGTTGTGCCAATTTGATCAGACAGACGCAAAAAAGGTGATAAAGAACCACAATGCACTGCTAGTTCCAACCGTACACACCGACAATGCATAAAACTTAACATCAATCATCGAGCTAGCATTATGTCAGTTTCGTGCAGCAAACGACACCACCACTACTGCAGCGGCATGCCAACGACACTGCCGTTACTGCAGCGGCATGCAAACGACACTGCCGCTACTGCAGCGGCATGCAAACAACACTGCCGCTACTGCAGCGGCATGCGCAGATTACATGTAATTACACAGTGATTGCAGAGCAATGGCAAGATCACATTTCTCGCTTACACGCATTGTGTCACAGTTATTCCGTCAAGAAATTACACACAACAGAGTGACAACCTGTTTGTGTACCTAATCAGCTGGTTGATGTGGCTAGCACTGACTGCCCCTTCGTCCTGACACGAGGACGCTGTGCAACCAGCAACAGGACACGTGTCCTACAGTGAGTGGACCTGACAGATGAAAGGGGGGTCAATTAGCATACACCTACCTGCGTTTGTACTCGTACATGATGTAGTTGCACTGACATGCTGCCCGCACAGGGCTGATGACGACGACAACCATGACGGACACTGACTAGAAGTGTTTGTGTTTGCACCGCCACAGCCACTGTTACAGTGTTGCTGTGGTGCTGACGGTGCCAGCACCAACTGCTGGCTGATATCACAGGTGTTGCCCGTGGTGAGGGTACATGCCTCTAGACGGCTGCTGCAGACGACGTGGTGGTTCATGGTGCTGTTCTCCACAACCTGGCAAGAAAACTAGATATATTACAAGGGTTCATTTAAGACATAATGTAGGAATTATCACCACTGACTATCACTGTCACAATCATGAACACTTACATTCTGCATACTGAGTTGTAGATATGGTTTAAGTTTGACTCGAGTCAGTTTCAAGAAAACAATTTCATTAAATATGTTTACTGACTGTCAAATGGACACTTAAACCCACTTTTACTTGTGAAAAATGTATCTAGAAACCTTTTAGCCATTGATAAATACTGGCTTTTAGTTTAGTATATGCAGTTCTACCGACAGGTGATGGCAAGTTGTACTCACATTCACAGTATCACAACTAACATGTTCAACAACTGTCTAGTGACTACAGCAGTTTTGATGAAAGCAATTCCACAGAATCTACATTTTTGAAATGACCCTGTACAGAAAGAAATAATAGCGCTGTCCAACTCACTGAGAGTTGTAAGTCAACATTTATTCTTGTAGTGGTATGTACTCAAAAATTACAACTGCAATGTTATGTGGGGGAACAACTACCAGAGTACTAGTAAAGTAGTAGATTGGTCAGTCAATATACAAGTATAACCCACAAAACCCTGCGTACTTTGGACTGCTTTGTCAACAGTGTATTGCGAAGACCTGTCTACAGTTACAACCCACTTCTGTTGGCAAGAACCCAAAGCAGACTAGGACTAGACCTGACATAATTTGTGTTCACACATATTACGCTTCTTGAGACTACCGCATTATACGCATACAGCCACCAACAACAGTCACCCAGAGTCAGGCTATATATTTCACATGCATTAAGTGTTTGACAAATGATAATATGCCTTGCTTTGCATGCAGATCTTTTAACTTAATGACAGCAAGTCGACATCCTAGCACAGACATGTAACAGGATATATGCGCTACTTTTCTCCTCCGCTCCTATGTGGTCATGCTAAAAATAACAGAGTACGTTCTATTTCCATTATGAGACCCACTAGTGCTGTTGCAGACAGGATTTCAAACCCAGTCTGCCACTAACTGAAATTAACTAAAAGACAGGTTCACTGAAAGGAACAGGCACAGGCTCATAGCTCTTTTGGGAACTACACCTGAAGCATTAATAACTCATCAGTTGTAAATGAGTACTGGAAAAACAAAAAACAACCCAATATTTCTTATTTTAAATTCTCAAATATAAACATGAGGAAAACAACAATCTTGAAATTGGTGATCTTGAAAAAAGCCTAAATCATCCCAGGACCCAAACACACATGGAAAGAAGAAAAGAACAACATTTTTGGACAGGATTATTTGATTCTGTATCAACAAATGCCAAGCCACCAACCAAATTATCTAACTTATCTTCTATGTGGTCAACTATTTTTGGCACTAAACAAATGTAAATTATTATTTGTAGTAGCGTTAGACTAACGCTACTACAAATAATAATTTACATTTGTTTAAAGTGCCAAAGCCCTCAGATACCTGAGCTCAAAAACGTCCTGTAACACAGATGAACAGGGACAAACATCCTTTTACATATATTCACAAAATGATGAGACATAAATCAGAAACTTCAAATATCTATCATTCTCTACACAACAACCTGGATAATGCTAGTTATTCTTGAAGCAGTAATCATCTTGTGCGCAGTTTGTTGCTAGGGACAACCGGTCCCCTTGGTTAAAACAAACCCATGAGAAATGTAACCCATTTCACAATACTGGATTTCCCCCCTCAAAGTATTCTTAGTCATTCCAAACAATTAGTTGAACAGTATCAAATTTGTGATGTAATCTACAAATTAACTGTCAGACTTATTAAATCTAAAAAATATTCACACAACCATAGGCTAGAGCTCTACAAAGTAGGAAATTAAGTATAAACATTGAGCAATGCATCTACTCTACTCAATTAATTAGTCATTAAATCCATGAATAGAACAGTTTGCCACAATGTCAAATGACTTTCTACCTGTATTAATGCCAATAATGGTATCAATCTTGCCTTTATTTGAACAGCAGAGCTATCATTCAAACTATGTGTGCAGCAGAGCAGCATCTTGGCTATTAGCTTATTAGATGTGACAGATTAAAACAATCCACTTATCTTCCTTGATGATAATATCACTAGACATCTTACAAGTCAATGGACTTGCCATTTCCAGTTGAACACTTCATTTCAATAATGATGTTAAGTTTTCTGACATTTTCAGCAAACATTTCAACTACGAATAATAACAAAGTAATACATTTTTATTCTATGATACACCTGTATAGGTCTTTCTACGAGTGTGCCACACTGTCATGTTAATTTACATTAATACATGCATAGTAAATTGCATACCATGGGAATTGACCTATTATTGAATTGCTACCAAGTTAACATGTAGGTGACTGGGTACAACCATGCATTAGCAGAGTAGGTTCCGTAGATGAAGTGATGATTTTACCACCTAAAACTGTCTAGATTGTTTTTATAGTTTGCAATCCCAGTGACATCTGAATAACCAGGAATGTGATTGACGTATCCACAGCTGAAGGTTCGAGACGGGCCACATTTATTAGAGAATTAATCAAAACATTGACATATGTTTGGAGCTTGGATAGAAAGTAAGTAGGCAATGATTTGTATCGCAACATATTTTTATTTTTTATTTGTTGAATCTTGTTTATGATAAATTATTAACATTAAACTATGGCAACATATTTTATTTTTAGTCTACAATAAACTGTCAACATCAAACTAAATTTTACTAAATGTATTACTAAGTACACTACTACTAGATTAGTATAGATACGCATGTGAAAGGAAACAATAATGCAGCTTCCACAGACCAACACATAAATATACCCTGAATTGTAAAACAGACATAGCTTTATGTAGAGACCCGTCTACCTGCCAGTTGGACGGGTAAAACACGAATATGGACGGGTAGAAATATGGGTAGACGGGTAAAAAAATGAATGAGCAAAAACGTCTTCCAAAACTGTAGATATTGTTAGTTATGCCTTGAAAGTTGAAAGTGAGTGAAAATTGTGTCACGTGTGTTTGTGGTCCATTCCAGGTCATCAGACACATTTGTTTGTAAACTGGCTTAACAGTTAACATCCATGTGTCCACCAAAACATGTGTGACTGGCAATAATTGTATCCTGCATAAAGTCCTGATGACAGACTACACATACTGGGTACTACTGATATTATGTAATGGTTGTCTGAACTCTACTTCAGGGTCAATATGGTGACCATAGGCTGTGTAGAGCTTTCCGACAATGACATGCGTGTTGCATTGCATCATGATCAATACACCATAGACTAGTAATCATAGTTAATCACTGTACTTAGAACTAACAATGAAATATTGTGTACTAGAAGTAGTATTCAACAAATTATATTATGATTATGATGTGAGACGTGATATCATGCTACTACTATTACGATTAAATATATATTACAAACATAATACTAATAGATCTATTTCAAACATTGTTAACTGCCTCTCAATGAGTCACACTAAAATATGGGCAAATTAGTGGTTAAACAAATTACTATTAATTACTATGCCAAGCAGAACAAACACAATCATCTCAAAAAAAAAACTGCTGAGAGGGAAGAAAAAAATACTATTTTACTAGTAAATGTATGGATTTCTCAGAAATAATTCTAGTAAAATATATTAACTTAGATCATGTCACCACTGTATGAATAACACTTGGTTAAGGACAATATTTTCTCTGTATGAAATTAATAGTATGGAAGCAAAAAGAAAGAAACCTCCATTGTGCAGCATTCAAACAAAGCCAAAGTGGATTGTCCACCCAACAAATGACAATATATACTTAAAGTATTTAGACACATTTATTTTCTAGTAACTGAAAACAATTGTCTTAGACAACTTTATTGATAAGCCCATTATATTAGACCTGCACATGATATATTTAAGACATTTCACATAAATGGTCGTTTACTAACAGCAAAACAATAATTTAAACAAATGCTCTATTTGTAACTGAAAATAATAAAAAGTAATATAATAATTAAGAAAGATAATAACATTTTAAATTACCCCAGATCTGTTGCATAGTTGTAGTGACGTAAAACATTGTGTACGCTTGATCTCGGCTAGATTATTTATGCCTTTGCGGAAACTGAAAGCTGCCTTATTGGAACTGACTTTGAATTGCTAAGCTTTAGAAGAATGACATTACATAATTCAAGGATGTAAAAGAAACTGATATATGTAATAATTATCCAATGCTAACAAGTTATTTTAAATAGGGCACCTTTACCAAGCTATAAATACTGGGTATACTGATAAGCTTGGCTTAGTGCAGCTAAATGTGCACATTGGTCCATGATCTATGAACTCAACAAGAACTTGCAGTTGGGTGTTTACAGTGCTGACAGCAGCCATAAAACAGTACGCAAAGTTAATTGTCATAATTTGTCACTTTCATAATTTCAACAGTTTACCAACAAAAGTACCACATGCACAACTGTAGATCTAAGTCATCATTTACTACAATTTTTGTTTTAGATTACAAGCATTATTTATTTAAAAGCTAAAATGAATTAGCCATTCCTGGATCATCCTTGATATTTATGTGGCCTTTATATTAATTACAGAATGATAGAACATTTTAGGCTTGGAAAAATTCAAACACAAATGTTGTAAGCCCACGTTTATGTAGCTACTTGTCTCTGACCTTATCCAGCATGTTGTGGACAAACATGGTTTGTTTTTACAAATACTTGCTGTGGTCATAGACTGATATATATGATATGTGTGCAATCAAACATTTGTCTAGAACACCTTTGTCAGTTTGTGTCTATGTTAGCATAGCTTTATCTAGAGACCCATCCATCAGTAAAACACATTCTGGATGGGGAGAAAACGAACTGGTCAGGTAGTGGACAGTTAAAAAAATAAAGAAAAAAAGGTCTTTTAAAATTGTGAATGTGTTAATTATGCTTTGAAAAGGGATGTCAAACATGTGTTTCTTGTCTATGTTTCTTGTCTACATGTGACATAATACACATCTCGACTGGTTTTGTATGTATGTTTTGACTTTGAATTAACATGCATGTGTTGATACAAAAATATTTGCATTGGCAAAAATTGTATCCTGCTTAAAGGCTTGGTATATAGCAATCGCAATAATAATATGTTGCAGATATGTATAATTATAGACCTATATAGTACGGATATAGGATGTCAATTAAAATAAGTTTTTTATTAGGCTTTTAGCTTTACTTTTAGTTTAATAATGCATTTCTGCAAGTTATAAAAGCACACGTTTTTAGGTAATGTAATAAGTTAACACTAACAGATGAAGTACAGAAAAAGTTGGTATCAATTTAAAACTAAAAAGTTACATGAAGCATTTTATTTTACTCACCTTCCCTGAGAGTTCCTGCAGAAGTTTTTCCACCGTTTTTAAATCTTTGTAAAGTTGTTGTCTTTGACTAAACGTGAAAGCAGGATGATTTGCTGCCATTGTTAATATTAAAATAACATCTTCAGCGAATGCAGAATCCACAGGGTCCATGCACGGGGCGGATTCGCCTCGCAAACTGGGTTCCAGACAGCTCAGTAGCTCGAACATCGCATGGGAGCAAGCGTTATTCGATGAATATAGCAACGCCAAGTAGAAGCTAGTCCTACTCCGCGTTCCTTCGTCCGTGAAATCCGGGGTCAATTTTTTAATCTCTGCAATGTCGTTTGCTTTAATCTCCGCATCCCTGAGATATATGAAATCCTTTCGAGCGAGATCTTCTAAACACGATCCGATGAATCTTAATTCTATCGGTACGCACATATGTAATAATGAACAGAACAGTTCTATCCTTTCCGCACCACTTAAGTCTTTGAACCACCCACATACTTCTTCCTTACAGACCATACTACCGTCCAGCAGCAATCGCCGATTGGAAGCACGTCCAAATAATCACAAAATTGTGTATTGTTGTCAGATCCTGTGACAAATCGTATCCACATACGATTTTAACCCAGCCTCTAACATCCGGGCACTTATGGTACTTGACTTTATGGCGTGCTGATTATTCTCGACAGCTATTGGTTAAATATGTTAAAAAATGATCACTATACATTTTCACACCATCAATTATGAAGATAGTTTAATGCTTATTTATATTTGCAGTAATACTGTTATGTATATATTGTGCAACACATAGTATTACTTCTTTCCAGGATTTATTTCGAGAAAACGTGTTGTTGTCCAATTATGTCACACCCGGTGTACACATGCTGACAAGTGGCAAACTGCGGAAGTACACATGGCATGGACGGGCGACAAAAACATTGTTAAACGCTCAATCAAATACTTTATTGGGCAGTATTCAGTATTACACGATTGACATGACAACCTTTGTTCTTTAACTAGTATCATTCTGTAATTAAACGATTCTGATTGTTACAATCATGGGAAAGAAAAAGGGGAAGAAGGAGAAGAAAGGCAAAGGGGCCGAGAAAACTATCACAAAAACAGAGAAGAATGCACAGAAAAAAGCCAAGAAACTAATTAAAGAACAGGGTGAAGTTAGTACAGTGCTGTAGTCTTAAAATAATGAATTAATTACAAGGCTTTTCAGAGGATTCGTCACTCGAGTCTTCCAATAATCCACTACCGTCAAGGATGACGATTTCGTTGATGGTGTACGCATGTTCAAGTGCTATAAAATTATAGCCGTGGATATTGCACCGAAAATCTGTCTATTAACGCACCACTATTGCGCCGACAGTCGATTTGGACCAAACCATTATTCCAAAATATGGATATGAGGTTGTCTCCACTGTTAGACCATATCATTCAATGGGAGCCCGACTTGACTTGTATAAAATGTATTACCCTGACCTGACCTGACACTAACCCTAAACTAACCCAAACTCACACCCCCATTTTGGAATAATAGTTCAGTCCAAATCTGCCATGCACTGTCAAACTGACATAGTACCCATGGCAGTACTATCTTTCGACGCTTTTTCAACAGTGTTTGCCGTCGTTTTCTTTGCCGCATTCTAAGTTCAAGCGTCTCTTATATAAAACTGACTATGCGTTTGTTGCTCAAACAAATGTAGCGCATTCTGCAATTCGACAAAGGTGCTCAGACTCTAAACACGTTATCTGTCACCAGCAGTGACGGCATATACATTCCCATGCTGTAATGCACATGCGTCAAAAAACTGTCGGTGCAATAGTCCCAGAACTACTGTACCAACTTTAGGTGCAATATACACTTCGTAAAAATTATATATAATATATATATATATATATATATGAAATAAATAATTAAATTTTGTCAGTAGCTAGGACATCTTCCTCAATTGTCCTACTACTATCTCTTTTATAAAATTGTATGAAGTTACTATTTTCAAATTGCCCAACAGCTGCTGATAAAATAATAAATCCGCAAACTTACGTGCAACCGCCAGTTCGTCATCTTGGTTGGGCCACTTGAATTTGAATTTAACTCTCACAAGAAATGTATCCAGACAAAGAGCCTGAGTACCGACCTACACTATTTGTTCATATCCGGACATATAGTCCCGAGGCTATTCAACCGTATCCGGACGTATAGCCACTCCGTTATATAAATACGTTACATTAAGGATGATATTAACTTTGTTGATCCTGTGAATGCTCTGCTGTCACTAAAAGTACATAATAATTATTAGCATATGCAGCCATTATTTATGTATTTAATAATGTTTTTATTTTATATGCATGGAAATAAGCCTGTTTGTATCATACTGATTTACAGAGTGCAGCATGACTTCACAAGAGAGAAAACAAAAATGTATCTAATGTTGTTTTCATGAATTAAATTCAGTGGAACATGGGAGCTCACTGTCATGGTTTGAAAAGAGAACTTTTTAGACAGGTCAAAATTGCAAATTCATCTTCACACTCCAGATTAAAAAAAAATGGCTACTTCGATCATACCAAATCGCTTGTGTCTTTTGGAAGAGATGCTGAAAACTTTTAGGTCCTACAACCTAGTATCTATGCTAAAGGGAGTTAAAATTCATACATAGGGAATATGTCCTTGACCATGATTAACAATAATGCTCACGAATTAATGACTGGGTCATTGTGTGATATCATTCAATCATAACTAATAAGTAAACATCTGTATACTTCAGGAGGATATAGAGTCAATGATTGCCGCATTTCAAGAACAAGATCGGCTCCGAAATCAAGTTATTGAAGAGAAATGCCCACCACCAAGTCGAAGGTATGGCACTTTATGCTTATCAAACTTTCTACTTAAGAGTGAGTCTGACATAAATTTGCTGGGCTGCCGATTTTGCTATAATATCCTTTGCCTGTTCAAATTAGTTCCATAGGTTCCACAGATTGTGTCATTATGATATAGTAAATTATGATGTTTTATTTACACTCATTTGCATGGAATTCCTAGGTCCTACATATAATTATCCCTGTAAAGTGCTGACACATGTCGAGTCTATGTTGAAACAGACATTCCTCTAAAACGATGACTACCAAGGTAAGTGTTGGTGTCTCTGCATCTCATTTGGGTTTTCTCTCGCAGGTGCAACCTCTCCCTGACTCCGCATCCAGACAAAGATGAACTTGTGATGTTTGGTGGCGAATTTTTCAATGGAAATAAGGTAATATGTGATTGATGTTAAGGGCCGAGTGTTAACATTGTATTTTATGTTTTCATATGCCACAATCAAATTATACTTTCTTTAGTTGTGTTTTGAAGTGTTGAACTCTTTATATAAGACAGGCTAGTGGGGCTTCTGCAGGATGTTGTCATAAAAAGTGGCAGTCTTCTGAATTCATCTGATAATGGTTGAAATATAACTGAGAAAAATGTGAGATTAATATCTCCCATAATTATCATTAACCTTTGAGCTAACACTTGTCAAATATATGAAACATTTAAAGCTGAATTATTGTGAAAGTAAATAGCCATAAAACGATTAAACTTGTTAATAACCCCTGACACTAGTTTTCATCAATATTTTCAAGCACCCTGTATATCCTATTATACTTATACTAATTTTTGAAATACCTTATCAATATATATCCAGTATTCAAAATATGTAACACATTTGGGTTTTCTCCTTCATACAGCACATAATATGCATGCACATATACAGAAATATTAAAATACGGCTCAGGACTGCTCAAAGCGTTTATATACTTTATTTCCCTGGCAGACCTGTTCAATCAAACCATCTCAACTTCTCTGGGAAGCATCCAGCCATATGCTACAATTAATGCACGAAGGCTACCCATACACATATCCACCACTGTCTATAGCCATTAGCCAGGTACTCATTTATACAGCTCTGAGTGAACTCGAGCAATGTAGAGTGAATAAACTTGCCCAAGGTTTTAAAACCGCAGCACAGGATTCCAACTTGGGTTCTCTTAGTTGACAGTCCGAAGCTCTGCCCCTGAGCCACTGTGCTCTAGTTGTATCCTGGTGTTTTGTAGACATTTGTGTACAACGACTTGCTGTTTTACAAGATTCTCACAAATGAATGCGTGCAGTTAACTGCCCCGAATGCACCGCCTCCAAGATGTTCTCACCAGGTCAGTGTCACCCTCATGGCTCTCCCATGGGTCGAGGGTAAATATATTCATACAAACACAAACTGTTATGACAAATATGCAATATAACTTGGTTTCCAAAGATTTAGGCACAATAAATGTTACACTATTATTACATTTTGAATGTCTATAAGTGAAATGGTCAAATGGAACTATCATTGAAGAAGACGTACAATAATCTTCCACATATTTAAAACAAACTTTAGAAGCACATTTTATTTGATGGTACCTACACCCACTACCTATGTCATGTGAACAGTTTCTATTAATATATTATGACTGTTAGTATGACTACAGTTTCTCTTCTGACATCTGTGTATTTCAGTATACTATAGCTCAATGGAAGTGTTCATTATAACCATATTTGAATATGATTTATTAGACTGAAATGACAGTCATATAGATAATCTCAGCATTGCAGGTATCAACTCAAGAGATACAATTAATTTTTTTATCCAGTTATAGCATCAACTCTTGTCCGATTCTAAATAACTATTACCGGGTAGTAGCAAAATGGTGCTAGAAACATTCATATGCTGAATACAAATTCCTGGAGTATTTGTAAATATAATTTGAAGTAACATTTCTTTCTTGAATGCAAGTTACCCGGTACATAAAATGTCATCAACTGATTTTTGGTAATTGTAACCTCAGAACAATTGAAGACAATATGCATGTCATTAGTCTAGTACATGCATAAAACCTGCTGAGAACCCTCAGAAAATGGAATTTAAAATAAATAATTGTGGTGCTTGTGAAAATTGTTGTAACTAGTTGTAGATTAACCACTAAAAATGTTGTACCCGAGATACAAACAGTATGGACGGATACATCAACATCTGTGAACAAATTTAAACACATTTGCGAGCTCAGTTATTGTTAATTGATTGTGATATGAGTGTTTTAGTTACCAAACTTTATCATCAATACCATCAGAAGTGCGGTGCTACGGTTTATTACGTACATGTGTTACTATTGTCAACGTTGTGTGCTGCAGGCCGTAGCCCTGAGACAAGGGGGTGGGCAGTTGTGGGTGTTTGGGGGTGAGTTTGCCAGTCCCACCCAGTCCCAGTTCTACCACTACAAGGACCTGTGGGTGTTTCACTTCAAGACGAAACATTGGGACCGCATCAAGTAAGCATCTCGTACAATGTACGTCTGTTTTGAGGATTCTACTGAATCGTGGTCTTCTGAAAATAGGTGCACTGTTAAGTCTTAGATTGTTTTGTATTAGGGGTTGTCGCATAACTTTGCAATGTCCCAAATTGTAGCATATGCTAGGTATTACGTCGAGGGTGTAGTTGCATAGTTGTGCAGTGACTAGAGGTTTGGATTCCCAACTAAGAGAATGTGGGTTTGATTCCTGTGCCGCCAGGTCAAGTCTTGTGCAAGTTTTTTCACTCTACATTGGTCCAGTTCACTCAACTGTATGAATGAGTATCTGGCTATAAACAGTGGTAGATATATTTCACAATAGACGGATGGCGAAGAGGCAGAAGTGACATATCAGTTTTGGCGGTGATATACTGATATTTACAATTATTGAATTATGTATATATATATATATATATATATATATATATATATACATAATTCAATAATTGTATATATATATATATATATATATATATATATATATATATATATATATATATTCTTCTTCTTTGCCTTTTCCCACTAGGTGGGGTCAGGGGCCTGAATTCTTGAATTCCAGAATGTTCTGTCCTGGGCATCCTCCGGGGTGATCCGCAGTTCCTGCATATCCCTTCAGACGCAATCCATCCATCTCCCTCTTTGTCTCCCTCTTGGTCTTTTTCCTGGCACTATCATGTCAACAACTGCTCTCACTTTTGGTTTTCTTCCATTCTCTGCATTTGTCCATACCAGCGTAGTCTCATTTCTCTGACTTTTGTATGCTATTCTTTATATATATATATATATATATATATATATATATTATATATATATATATATATATATATATATATATATATATATATATATATATATATATATATTATATACATATATATCTGACAGTGTTTATTTGCAGGGCACCAGGAGGTCCTTCAGCCAGGAGTGGTCACAGAATGGTCAACTATAAGAAACTACTAATTGTCTTTGGTGGTTTCCATGACAACATCCGGTATGGTTATTTGATGCATACAGTTTCTAAAAAAACAAATACCCCCTGTAGTTGTTATTTTTCAAAATTAAACAATAACATTATCAGTTATCACTGAGAGTCTTATAATTTCAGTTGGAATTTTGTTTATAATTAAAGAATGGTACATATACTGAATGCTATTTGTTTTTTTAAATTAGTTATATTACAGTCTATTGATAATCCACATCCATGAATCTGGACCGCGTTATAAGCGAGATGCTTTATAAGCGAGCATGTGTCCCGTATCTGCCACCAGGGGTACTACAACGGTGACTGGCATTGCTGCACGGCGCAGTCTGAATGCCATCAGCAACAAACCAACACTTGATGCGCAGTCTAACTGCGTTAAAAAACTTATTAAGATTAGCCATCAGCGTAAATGTGTATTGTTTTAATGATATGATATGGTAACACTGATCTTAATGAGATCTAAAATAATAACCTGGTTCTCAGCAGCTGAAATACGCAAATGAGTTGACACACGTGCCAAAGTTGAAAGCTACAATAAATATGTTTGTCTAAGATTAATCCCTAAATACCAATTTAGAACGCATATTTACCATGCTGAATTATATTGCAGTTCACATTTTCACATGCGACTGATGAAATCATGTTTTTTGCACACCAGTAAAATGCATAACAAAAAGCGATGCACTAATGGCATGCCATTTCAGTCATTTCTGGTCTTTCCTACTAAGCAGCCTTAATACATTATTCTGATTCTTAAGTAGCAAACAATCTGGTGACGGCGCTGGTTCACAGCAGCCTGGAAGGACAAGTTGGTTTTGATGTTGATGCAAAACAAACAGTTCCTCTCAAATTCACTGTACCTAAAGTTAATTGCCCATAATCAAAGCAGTTCCTCAATGATTTAACAAACATGGGAGTACATCATGCAAATCAAAACAGTTACATAATTAGTTACATAATAGTTTGTTGTGAAACCATTGATGCCTGGCCAATCATTGGCAAATCAGACATTGCCAGTTGAGATTGGCAGTGAATGACAATGGCAGAGCAGAACAAAGAAGGCCTGGCAATGCAGCAGTTCGTTGCATTCCCATAGGTCTCTCTTCAGTTTACTACAAACATGAGTACCTGGTAATTCACAATAAAAATTACAGTATTATTAGTTTGCTATAGTGCCAGTTTCCCCTGGTGGCAAACACATGGAAGGCAACTGCGTTATAACCGATTATGCATTATATCTAGGCATGTTATAACGAGACTAGACTGTACTTGAAATATATCAGTAATAAACAGGACTAGTTTATTTGTTTATATATTGAAGTTAATTAATTGTAAATAATTAATTTAGTACTTTAACCAACAGTTACTAGCCGTGCATTAATAGTTAATCAGTGTTCGTGTTATATATCATATGTTCCTTCATATTTCTATGTTTGCATGACATGTTACAAAACATAGTGCAGCACATAATATACTATAAATTATTATAAATGATACAAAATTGTTTCTTACCATTAGTGTTGAATGTCTAATGGAGTGGCTTATGAGTAAACATGTCTTTGATTAGAACTTTTATCTGAGCCATTACTGTTTTACATTTACATTTACTTGCCTATTTTACAGAGACTACAAGTACTTCAACGACGTGCATGCATTCAACATGGAGACGTACACCTGGAGCAAACTAGAGCCCACAGGAACGCCTCCATCTCCTCGTTCAGGTAAAACACAAACATATCGACTATAACATAATTCTCTATATTTGCTGTTTGCCCGATTCAATTTCAGTTATTGCAATATTAAAAAGGGAAAATGGTTGACTTTGGTGAAAGATTTGTAAAAAATGTGTGAAACACAAACATATCGACTATAACATAATTCTCTATATTTGCTGTTTGCCCGATTCAATTTCAGTTATTGCAATATTAAAAAGGGAAAATGGTTGACTTTGGTGAAAGATTTGTAAAAAATGTTAGTTGGATTGGTAACATCCTACAATAGGTGTATATGACTTACATAAGAATTAGCCGAGTTGTTTGATCAGCACAGATGTCCTGGCAGTGTATTTCATTGGAATGTTTTTTTAATTGTCTATTCATGCAGTGTTGTTGCTGATCAGGCGTAATCGTTGATTCTTGAGGGGGTTGTGTATATTTTTTTTAGTTTCTCTTCTGCAGGTTGTCTGATGGCCGTTTGTCAAGACAGAGGGACGATTGTCGTCTACGGCGGCTACAGCAAGGAGCGCGTGAAGAAGGACATTGATGTTGGGAAAACACACACGGACATGTACATGTTGGCGCCTGATGGTAATACTCCTTTACTTCCTTGTCTCCTCGCTGGGATCAAAGTTCTTCAGTGTGTCATGCTCGGTTACTGTTATTGCGTTATTGCGTCGTATGACATCATAGTTCTGACACACTTGCAATCTGACCCGTCATACTGAGCCAGGCTTTTGGTGCCTGTAGGCCAAACATAGCTGACTTAAAGGTCAATATTGTGATCTCAGGAGAAATACACACCATATAATCTCATATTTCAATCTCTGTCGTTTTCTTCTATAAGTAGCTCAGAGCTAAGAAGATAAGAAATGTATATTTGTTATAAATAGCTCAGAGCTGAGAAGATAAGAAATGTACATTTGTTATATATAGCTCAGAGCTGAGAAGATACGAAATGTACATTTCTTACAAATAGCTCAGAGCTGAGAAGATACGAAATGTACATTTCTTACAAATAGCTCAGAGCTGAGAAGATACGAAATGTACATTTCTTACAAATAGCTCAGAGCTGAGAAGATACGAAATGTACATTTCTTACAAATAGCTCAGAGCTGAGAAGATACGAAATGTACATTTCTTACAAATAGCTCAGAGCTGAGAAGATCCGAAATGTACATTTCTTACAAATAGCTCAGAGCTGAGAAGATACGAAATGTACATTTCTTACAAATAGCTCAGAGCTAAGAAGATCCGAAATGTACATTTCTTACAAATAGCTCAGAGCTGAGAAGATACGAAATGTACATTTCTTACAAATAGCTCAGAGCTGAGAAGATCCGAAATGTACATTTCTTACAAATAGCTCAGAGCTAAGAAGATACGAAATGTACATTTCTTACAAATAGCTCAGAGCTGAGAAGATACGAAATGTACATTTGTTACAAATATCTCAGAGCTAAGAAGATACGAAATGTACATTTCTTACAAATATCTCAGAGCTAAGAAGATACGAAATGTATATTTGTTACAAATCGCTCAGAGCTAAGAAGATACGAAATGTATATTTGTTACAAATAGCTCAGAGCTAAGAAGATACGAAATGTACATTTGTTACACGCAACATTTTTCACACAGCCCTATTTTTAAGCTTGTTTTTGTCAAACACCTTTTAAACGTTTCCTTAATGTTTGACAATAAATAAAAAAAACTACCTAAGATATTTGAATAATTTAGGTACGATTTAAAGCTAGTAATCAGTGGAATAAAAAATACAACACTTTATTTCACTTATGCAACTTAGTTGTAACAAGTGACTTTCAATCTGATAAATATTTCAACATTTTAAAGTACTAATCCCGGGGACGGAGGAGGAGGTCTGTATGTGTGCTCTGTGTGAATGAGTAAGTGTGACCATCCCATAACTATCCCATTTCACTTTTAGGAAAAAATGAAAAACAGGATGCGGCTCCAAGCAAATGGAAATGGACCCAGGTGAAGCAGTCGGGACTGCGACCAAGTGCTCGCTGTGGTTGCACCCTGGCTGTCACTTCAGGCACTAATGCCATCGTCTTTGGCGGTGTTTTTGATGAGGTGAGTTAATCTTCTCATCCGTAACTTCCATTTAATTCTGTTCTTCATTTCCAAACGAAAATGTAAATATTACATAAAAGCTTCCTGTTCCTGTTACTTCTTGATTAGTCAGTCCATCCATTTTCCTGCCATTTGTGAATTTAGTTACATTAAATGTTTGGTGATTAACACTGTATCCTTTCTGTCAGACAAATGCTTTTAATTCGGTAAATATTTCACTTTCCGTATGTTTGTAGGAGGAAGATGACGAGAACCTTAGTGGTCACTTCTACAATGACCTCTATGAGCTTGAGATGGACAAGGGCAAATGGCATGAGGTGGAATTACTGTACGTTTCCCAGAAAGCATCAGTTAATTGTAGCACACAATTGACTATATCTTCCTCATTAACAACCTCTATACAACCATGTCACTGCACACTGTCTCAACCACTGGTCACTAGTATTCAGCTGTCTGGCCTTTCAGTTGTTACAGTCAGACAATCCCGTCACAGGGTGTCGCTGTCAGACAGTCCCTACAAGTGCAATAGGCAGACGAGCTAACAAGATAACTTGTGTAGACTATTGCTATCTATATGAGCAGTTCTCAAAAAGGGTTGTCAACATTTCACGTGACAAATCTGTAATCACAACAGTTACATTGTGCTCGCACCGTGTTTAGAGTTTTACCGGGAGGGTAGTGATAGATATATGTATGACACAATGCGTTTTCCATTGCAGCGGTAAGAAAGAAGTCGGGGAGAAGAAACGTCGGCGGAGACGAAAAGAGAAACAGGCGGATTCGGAGGCAGGAGAATGTGATGGAGAGGAGGAGGAGGATGAGGAGGATGAGGATGAAAGCAGTGACGAGATGGAGGAAGACATTGAGAAACTTCAGGTCACCGATTCACCATCAGTCACCATGGAAACGGCAGACGAGAGCGCAGCGACGACAGCAGTGCCCTCTGGTGTTGTGACAGTGCACACCGACAGCGTGTTCACTGTGACAATCGGTCCACAAGGTGACAGCAGTGTAGGTGACGTGGAAGGGGGCGGCACGCGTTCATCGGCCGCCCCGTTTGTGCCACATGCCCGCATGAACAGCATGCTGGCGGTGAAGCACGGCGTGCTCTACATGTACGGGGGGTTGTACGAGGAGGGCGAGAAGCAGCTGACCCTTTCGGACATCTACAGCCTTGACCTTCGCAAGCTGGACGAGTGGCACACTCTCGTCTCTGACAACACTGCTCCACAGGTGAGTCGTGTTGCAACGAAAACAGTGTTTAATTCTTGAAGTCAACAGTGGGATGTTGTAGTTTCTTAGTTTTGCATTTCAGTGGGTTGAAAGTCAGATTCTAATGGTTTTTGAGTTGTGTCCTTGGGAAAGCTGCAGCCAGATATGTTGTGCAATGTAATGTTATAGAAATCGTCAAAACATGAAGTGGAGTGCATTGTGGTTGAAACAAACCGTGAAAGCGGAGCATGAATTAACAATTCTGGAGTGATGTCACAATCATAATTATGTGCATGATTGGAGTGAAGCTTTGGGTTAGCTGTCATGTTTAAATATGTGCTTTACACTGCTGTCAGTTGACAGTCCTTGTTTCTAGGCAAACTGTCATATGGTGGATCTTGTCAGATATCTGTAATCCGTTTCAGTATATCTGCTGGCATAAGCATCGTACGTGAATGTGTTCTGATTTAATCTGTTTTAGGAATGGGAGGAATCAGAGAGCTCTTCAGATGAGGAGGAAGAGGGGGAAGTAGAGGGCGCTGTTGGTGGAGGTGAAAAGATTGACGACAGCGATGATGATGATGATGACGATGACGACGAAGATGATGATGATGAAGAAGAAGGTTGGTGAAATACACTGGTGTACATGGATACGTCAGCTACACGTGTATCTATTTATTTTTAGTAGACAGATGAACAATTTAAGATAGTTATAAATATTATTTGTAGCAGGCAGATGGAACATTTACAGACAAGTAAAAACAGTAATGTAATGTAATTATGTATCCTAATTTCGTTATTAAAAAAATTCCCAATCAATGTTTTTCTTTTAAACATGTTTTTGTCTTTCTCGTAGCCATGGATGCAGAAGATGAGCCGCCACCAGCGGTGACATCTGGTGAGTCGGCGAAGGACTACTTCAGTCGGAATCGAGACTTCTGGATGCAGGAGGCCGATGCAGTGGCCACAAAAGAAGGACTTACGGTTACGGGGAAGCAGCTGAAGAAAGCTGCTTTGAAGATGGCTGAAGAATTCTTTGAGAAGCAGAGACAGTGATAGGAGTGAATGATGTCATCAACCAGCAGGGACAGTGACAGGAGTGAATGATGTCATCAACCAGCAGTGACAGTGACAGGAGTGAATGATGTCATCAACCAGCAGGGACAGTGACAGGAGTGAATGATGTCATCAACCAGCAGGGACAGTGACAGGAGTGAATGATGTCATCAACCCCGCAGGGACAGTGACAGGAGTGAAATGATGGGGGCAAAAACAACCCCGCAGGGACAGTGACAGGAGTGAATGATGTCATCAACCAGCAGGGGGACAAAAAATTGGGAGCAGGAGTGAATGATGTCATCAACCAGCAGGGACAGTGACAGGAGTGAATGATGTCATCAACCAGCAGGGACAGTGACAGGAGTGAATGATGTCATCAACCAGCAGGGACAGTGACAGGAGTGAATGATGTCATCAACCAGCAGGGACAGTGACAGGAGTGAATGATGTCATCAACCAGCAGGGACAGTGACAGGATTGAATGATGTCATCAACCAGCAGGGACAGTGACAGGATTGAATGATGTCATCAACCATATTGCATTTGTTGTCATTGTCAATATTAAGGTTTCTTAAACTTCACTTATCAGACACATGAGATTTTGCTTAGACTGCATATTTCTTAAAAAAATACAGTATTCCTAAACTTGTATTACTGATAATGATATTACTTCTATCAATCATGTACTGTAAAAATAAAATGTTACAACATAAACAGTTTAGGTCAGTGGCTCCATAGACTAACTAGCTAATAATCATAAAATTATGCCTGTCATCAAGAGCATAACTGCAACATAAATAAAAAGCAACAGTTGTCATCATCGTACGCAGTAGATGAAAAGGAACTACAAATTGCATAAAAGACATCTTTCAGGCAGTGGGCGATTACCTTTGTACAGGTAATATTTCTGTGCAGTTTACATGATTTGTATATCTGCGTGTGCGTGTTTGCATGTACTATAAATATGTCAATTGATTTAGCTGTGGCCAGTTTTGCTATAAGTGTTAATTGTAATGCTAATAAAAGAGAATTGTTGAAACAAAAATATTTAGAAACTAATGATTATAATTGCAAGAGGAGGAAAAAAATTGGTTGGAAGCTGTTTGCAAAAATGTTGGATGAAGATAAACCCAGTATTCTTATTCATAGATCGATCAATTTTAAGTTGTCACAGAGTTAGATGGAAATCCAACAGGCGAGTCCCGATTACTTGCCTAGGCCCTATTAAATATAACACGTTGTTTAACTGTTTGTCCGCCCGGGGGCGCCACAGTTTTGGCCGCACCGTTTTGTCGACTGAATCAAGCTGGACTGTAACATAATTCTTGTCTGTCCGTGTGAATATAATTACATGTGAATATATTGTATCTTCTGCCACACCAATGTTCAAATGGAGTGGAATGTGTATCTAAATTAGCATAATTAGTCATTTTATTTATTATAACGTTTTATCGTACTTGAGACGTGATTTGTTCAGTATTTGAAACATACCAGCATCAATCCTCTCAAGCCATCGTCTTTGGAGGTGTAACAACGATGGACTGAGGTCGGAAGATTACAATACGTTAACCTATAAACACCTGGGGTTTTCCGAGACATCGATATCTGTCTGTAGCCATATGTTCAACTAACCCTTGGGGGCTCACACACCCCTCCTCATCCATGCCTTTCCTTCTTTCCCCACCGTTGACCTTGTTGTACGCTGCTAATTTAGGTTGACTACAGGAATGCAGGTATGGTAAAGACAAAAGACAAGCTCTTATATATAGCACAGTATCCAGTCCTCAGAACAGCTCTTTACACTTTACTTTCTGGCAGACCTGTTCAATTGAACACCACCTCGACTTCTCTGGGAAGAATTCAGCCACGCTGCAGTTAATGAACGAATACTTCGTACACACATTTCCACCACTGTCTGTTGCCAGATATTCATTTGTACAGCTGGAAGATCTGGAGCAACGTAAGATGACCGCACGAGGTTCCAACCTAGATTCTCTTGGTTAAGAGTTCGACTCTTTAGTCAATGCGCCACTTCGCTCCACGGTATCAGCACTAACAAAGATTTCCTGAAAGCGCACAGTTATTGTCAGCCCAAACTTTCGATACATTACTCTGAATAAGATCTGTTAGTGGAATTCCTTTCATTTGATATATCACATATGGTCCTGAAGACACGTTATATTCTGCGAAGTAGATTCGCTTATTCTACTTACTCGCGTCAGTGTCGTGACTGGTCTCGTTCTTTACGACTTTGTCAGCTGTGGTTTAATGGAGCTACTTTATCGCCGGTTGGGTGTAGAAATCAAGAAAGGACAGGTAACAGTGGCCGGGTAGCCGCGGACTGACAGACCTTGTGACGCAAACCCCGCCATGATGGTCTCCCAAGACCTACACACGACATCGGAAAACAGGCTTGTGCTGTGGAACATGTTTCGTTGCAAAACAGTGAACGTCAGCACCGCTTCGCTGTGTTGTCTTGCTGACATGAGAGGGGGGTGTTGTTTTGTTCATGCCACCGTTCACGATTCTTTAACATAACAAAATATCAGAAATTACACCACTGAGCCGCACCAAACTATCTTACGGATGTGAGTGCTGGTTTTATGGTTTCAGTCAGTTTTTGTCTTGGGTGAATATAGAAGATCCATTACCATTAATGTATAGTGTCATAGGTTATACGAATGCACTGCATACACACGCACGCACGAACGGCGCACACACCCACACGCAGACGCACGCACGCAGATACCACACACACACACACACACACACACACACACACACACACACAACACACACACACACACACACACACACACACACACACACACACACACACACACACACACACACACACACACACACACACACACACACACACACACACACACACACACACACACACACACACACACACACACACACACACACACACACACACACACACACACACACACACACACACACACACACACACACACACACACACACACACACACACACACACACACACACACACACACACACACACACACACACACACACACACACACACACACACACACACACACACACACACACACACACACACACACACGACCCGCACACAGACACACACACACGCGCACACACACACGCGCGCCACACACACACACACACACAACACACAACACACACGCACACACGCGCGCACACACACCACACACACACACACACACACACACACACACACACACACACACAACGCACAACACAGGCACACACACGCACACACACACGCCGCACGCACGCGCACACACACGCACGACACACGCACACACACACACACACACACACACACACACACACACACACACACACACACACATGCAGAAGTTGTGTTAGTTTCAGAATATAAATGCCGCATGGTATGCCGTATGACATTATTTCTGTTATGACGGACGACGAGTAGCGACGCTAGACGGCGGCTAGATCAGCATCCAGGAAGTGACGTAACTAACTGTCTGCTTGGCGCCATTTACGCCCTTTGTCTACCAGTCCAAATGGAATGGTAGACTGTATATACGCCCATCTGGGTTAACCCGGAATACTACTTCACGCAACACTTGGAAACTACGGAAGCATTCAAGATAATTGGAACGACCAGTGCATAACGATTGTGTAAGTTGAACCGTTAATCAAGCTTTATTTGATACGATATGTAAGAGCATAAACAAGACCTGTACCTCTTCAGTCATCTTCTTGTTCTTCCCCTAGTGGGATGCGGTCTACATCACTCGGTACTTTCTTCTCTTTTTAGTAATCATCTTAAGTTCTCTGTCTTCCGCCATGGCATAGCCTTCGATTCTTCGTCGTTACATCCAGTCTCCCAAGCCCAACATCTCGCCTTTCCTTTGGTAGTCCTCTCCTTCTATTCCCCATCATTCGTAGTCAATCGTCCCTCTCTCGGTCTTCCCCGTCTCAGTCTGGTTACGATTTCTTCAGTTTTGAGGTGATTTTACATCGAAATACTTCCTCCATCTTCCCTCTCTCGGTCTTCCCCGTCTCAGTCTGGTTACGATTTCTTCAGTTTTGAGGTGATTTTACATCGAAATACTTCCTCCATCTTCCCTCTCTCGGTCTTCCCCGTCTCAGTCTGGTTACGATTTCTTCAGTTTTGAGGTGATTTTACATCGAAATACTTCCTCCATCTTCCCTCTCTCGGTCTTCCCCGTCTCAGTCTCGTTACGATTTCTTCAGTTTTGAGGTGATTTTACATCGAAATACTTCCTCCATATTTTCCGGCTAGGTATTTTGTTTATTCTTCGGACCAAGTTGTATTTGCCCCAGGATACATTCAAGATCTTGTCATAACGTTCTCGTAGAACCGTAACTTCCGGTCTACTGATCTGCGTCTGCTCGTAGTTCCACGCTACAACCTAGAGGGCTACGGCAGGCGGGGTTTCTCGATGACCGAACCAATTCACATGAAAACATTCGCCAATCAGACACTCTAACTAGATTCAGCACTGTTCTTAAGACGATTTGTTAAAATTGGTGGCTTAATTCCACCAAGGAACTACTATGGGTGATACTCTTAATTAATTAATTATTATTATTTTGTATTAATTTATTATGATTTGTTTTTATCGTTATAATGTTTTACTTTTAATTTCCCTAAACTATTTTCGTAACTATCCTATTATTTTAAACTAATATATCTGAATTACTTTGTATGAGCGTCTTTCTTACTTTAGTATAATATATATATTTTTCCCATTACATACTTATGTATGATTCCATGTCAGTTTTATGTTCTGTGAACGCGCCTATGAACGGGCTGATCCTGGAAATACGGCGCTCTAGAATTGCTTGTTATAATAATAATAATAATAATAATAATAATAATAATAATAATAATAATAATAATAATAATAATAATAATAATAATAATAATAATAATAACTATTCTGGTACCTGTATCTACTTAAATTTCTCTGGAAATGCATGCCCACTGTTCAAAACCCGTACACACAATGTCGTGCTTCCGGTGTGTGTCCCGTCACTTTTCGAAAGCCACAGGCTTTGTTTAATGTGCTATTGTCACTGCCACGATGAAGCAATGCTGTAGACTCAATCACCCAACCTTCTTCATAACACCGGACACGCACAAGGTACACACAAACATGCAAACAGTTGCAATCGGTCTGCGGCATGCTTGGTGATGTTGTCCCAACTTAGATGGCGTCGTCATCTTCGTTTGGCACGTTCTGTGGCGTGTGAACACAAGTCTGTGTTATCTAGTATAGCATGGGGGTTTGTGCTTCATTTTTCGCATTCGGCTGCAGTCGCTAGGCGCTCATTGGAATGAAAATGGAGCCGAGTGCCCGAAGTCTCCGCTGCTCGTATATGCCTCTCCAAAGACGAACCTGCGGCATGACCTCCTTGTCGTAGCTTGATAATAGGTTCCTTGCTGCCTCAAGCGAATGTGATAGGTATCCCGAAACAGGGTGAATATCCATGCATGGGTATGCCCGACCGACCCGCACTAGTCCAACCGGCAACTATGGGTAAATGGTACCCAACAGCACATATAAGTGATGTAAGATTCTAATAGAAATAAATATCCGACCAAAACTCTGGACAGGCGAGGCACAAAAACCTCTGCAGACACGCGCCTGGTAGATGGAAACAGCCAGGAATATACAACACTATACAACAGTATAGCTAAACCAGGACAGCGCTTCATTTGCTGTGAAGTCTCAAACTATCACAAATGGCCCCGGTATTGAGAACGTATTTTGCAACCGTGGTCGGGGTAGCTGACGCGCCATTCTTCTCGCCAGTGATGTCTGAAGGACACGTAGGAGGATTCTCACATCGACGGCGACCTTGATGCGAATTTCGGCTAGGGAGTCTCAATTTGGGGACGTTGTGGGTTATAAAAGTGGACAAACGTGTTCGGCATAGGGGCGATAGAAGTGGTGCAGGTTGAACACACCAGTTCGAAGGAGACCGAGTGAGAACATTTGAAAAAAGGATATGTTTATAAACACCTGCTGGAGAGAGACAGGGGAAGATCCTATAGGCGTGAGGAGAGAGATAGGGGAAGATCCTATAGGCGTGAGGAGAGAGATAGGGGAAGATCCTACAGGCGTGAGGAGAGAGATAGGGGAAGATCCTACAGGCGTGAGGAGAAAGATAGGGGAAGATCTTATAGGCGCGAGGAGATAGACAGGGGAAGATCCTATAGGCGCGAGGAGATAGACAGGGGAAGATCCTACAGGCGTGAGGAGATAGACAGGGGAAGATCTTACAGGCGTGAGGAGAGAGATAGAGGAAGATCTTACAGGCGTGAGGAGAGAGACAGGGGAAGATCTTACAGGCGTGAGGAGAGAGATAGGGGAAGATCTTACAGGCGTGAGGAGAGAGACAGGGGAAGATCCCATATGCGTGAGGAGAGAAACAGGGGAAGATCCTACAGGCGTGAAGAAAAAGCTGATAGACTTTGCAAAATGAGCTCTATGCTGAAATATTATTTTATATGATAGATTAATGACAATAGAGGAAGGTGAATTACGAGAGCTC
>JAODUO010000083.1:312500-317500 GCA_025642075.2 Ridgeia piscesae | reverse complement strand
TCTGTCTGTCTGTCTGTCTGTCTGTCTGTCTGTCTGTCTGTCTGTCTGTCTGTCTGTCTGTCTGTCTGTCTGTCTGTCTGTCTGTCTGTCTGTCTGTCTGTCTGTCTGTCACAAATTAAGTGGTGAAAGAGCTCATGAAATCTCTTTTGGTTTGGGAAACAACTTTACAAAACAAGGAGATGGATATTACAAATTGAATTGAGAAAGACAGCTACGACTGTCTAACACTTTGGTTCTGAGTGCCTTCCTAAAATAATACTAATTGTAAAAACTTCTATAGCGCCTATATCCTTGAAACGTTCAAAACAAAACCATTTGGCTAGTCATACACGGGGACAGGCAAACGTTGTCATTGGAGCATGGAGCCGCCGGCAATTTATGGTACAACAGCAATTTCAAACAAATATGTTTTCAGTTTTTACGAAAAGTGTCTATAGTTTAAGAAGATTTAATCGTAATAGGGAGTTGATTCCAAATTGTTGGCGCAGCCACAGAGAAAGCACATTTGCCAATACTCAGCTTAGTTTTAGGAACAAAAAGTATACAACTTTGGGTACTG
The DNA here is from genome assembly GCA_025642075.2 of Ridgeia piscesae. NCBI lineage: Eukaryota > Metazoa > Annelida > Polychaeta > Sabellida > Siboglinidae > Ridgeia > Ridgeia piscesae. The sequence continues at coordinate 316,941 of JAODUO010000083.1, read as the reverse complement.
GAAACATGCTAGTTCTGTTGGTAGAATCGGTAAAACGGCTGATTACTTGTTAATTTGTTTTGCTTAACTAATTACTTGCAGGGTTGCTCATCTGATTATTCAGTCATACAACGAAATACCTATGTTAGTGACGTGTCACTTCGCCAAACAACGTAATAAGTCAGAAAGCATGTAGTATTTGAAACATCATTGTAATTAACAGAGTCGCGTATCAGGTATTAAATGATGAGTTTATTAAAATTAAACAAATCATATTTTTACAATAATGAATATTAAAACACCATGAGATATTTCAGCTGAACAACGTTTTGATGAAACACACTAGAAATGACATCAGTGTTTAATATAAATTGAAAGCACGAGAAACGAATAAATAGTTAACTTTATAAATAGAAATCGCTCATGTTTAAATAAATAAAATACAGTGTTACAGATACATACAATTGTTCATGTACATAAATACTTATATAAAACATACATACATACATACATACATACATACATACATACATACATACATACATACATACATACATACATACATACATACATACATACATACATACATACATACATACATACATACATACATACATACATACATACATACATACATACATACATACATACATACATACATACATACATACATACATACATACATACATACATGCATGCATACAACACAAACACATACACATACACATACACATGCACGCACGCACGCCCGTACGTACGCACGCACGCACACAGGCACGCACGCACGCACGCACACACACACACACACACACACACACACACACACACACACACACACACACACACACAATTGTGCAAAAGAGGTAAGTTTGTCTAGTATACAATAGGTACATGTTAACACAGACATGTTAATGAGATCGTTGTGTCGATAATACTTTCAATGTTAACCATTACATTGTGACTAAGTGTTCGGTATTCGTCAGTGTTGACTGCCACTGGCATTCACGGCGATACAGTTCAGACTGTCGGCTTGCGAGCACACGTACAGCCGACAGAGATCTTCACCCAGCCGGACTCCCACTTGTGGAATCCATCGTCGTCACACTGGCCCGTCTGACGTAGAACGTGTATGTTATAGTAGACGGGTTCGCACTGACTAAGACCGTCGACGCCAATACAACCGGTGCACCTACAGCGGGCTTCCGTCACGACATCCGGGTAGCGCGTCTCGTCTTTGTTGAGCACGTTGTACCACGGGCAGTTGGAGCGGTCCTGCACGGGCGAGGTGTCACTGGCCGGCTCCGATGGACACTCCTGGTTGTCGCCGTAAAAGTGGACATTTTCTCCTTCTGTTGGTCGCAGGTCCCGGATGAAGCTGGTGAACGGCGGAGTGATGTAGATCGACTCGTGGGCGTCACGTGACGACTTGCTAGAGAGCCACTTCTGGTGTAGTTCGATCTGCGTCTGCTTCTTGCATTTGCCGTTGTTCGTGGGTGCGGAGAGCACACAAGGCAACGTCACGAGAACCACCAAGGCAACCACCTGAAGGAAGACAGGACAGATGCGTGTAAATACAAGTACAACATTAATACGCGCTTTTCAACTTTCACAATACAGTTGCCATGTTGAAATAATGAATTGTTTTCTAGTAAAATGTGAAATGGGCAGAATGATAGCGAATGATAGCGAATGAAGAGAATGATAGCGAATCGCAATACACTGTTTCATTTTAGCAATACGTAATAGGAAAATCTCGATAATCGTGGTTTGACGTATATACAATGTGTGTATACATATTTATTATACAATTCTGTTCAGCCATAAGTACACCATTTGGATTAACTGTCAAACGCACATAATTTCACTATAGGAATCTGCAAAAGGAACAATGGTTTTCGCATCCTTTTGATATGATTGTTTTATAAATCAAGTACATTTAATTACCAGAATGTTTGCATATGTAGCATGCCGTAATGAAAAATATTCGCCAAACTCTCTTAGTTTTTCTCCGACATTTGACAGAGATTTGTACATGGTCAGCCGGGCTTATGTTTAAACTCCAACGCTAATTCGGCTTTGATTCGTTCTTGGTCGTTCAACAGGAAAGTACCCAGCAACATATCATGCACCAACAATAGTCTTGCATAGTTTACTTTTACGATGTTGTCGACGGTTTTTTGGATGTTTTTTCTCCGTTATATCGTGCCTTTTGTTTATAAAGCAAGTAATTTAGAATAAATTGTAAATTAGAGTATCCTTTTAAATTACCTTAACTATTCTACGACATTCGACAGACATCTGTACTCAGTCGACTGCAAATGAGCAGTCGGGCAATCCCCTTCTCGCACACGATTGTGAATTGTCGTCGACCATTTAACATGAACGTACCAAACGACGTATCATTATCGTAAGTGCCAACCCCAAAATATGCACGCTCAGTTTAGTTTCAAGATATTATCGACGGTTGTCTTGATACACAAGACGTCAATAGTCACTATTAAGTCCCATCATGTACCTGTAGATAACATAATGTAAATGTGCGGCGAACTAAACGTAGCTTACCGTCATCATACTGTGCAAACATCTGGCGTTTTCCTGTGACGACATCGTAAGTTTCTCTTATTGTTCTTCTGCGATGTTTCTTCCAACAGCGACGCGTTTAGCGCAAGGGCAGCGTGCAATGATCTTGCAAAGGCGTAGGGTTCTTCGTAAGGAGAAAGTGGAGTTCTCTTCCGAAGCCGCGGTGTCGATCGCAAGGAGAAAGTGATAACCAACGAGAACGCACCATCTTATATACCCTCTCAACTAGCCAACTTCCGTAACTTTCACTACACGTGTAGTGTAGTGACGTTTATAGTAAAATGTCAGTGTTTCCCCACCAACTTCCGATTTACCTGAGAACAAATGACGCGGGTGAAATTTTTTCGATTTACATCAACTTTCCCTTCCCGGAAGATCCTTGTCCAACACGTCGCTACCCTGGCTCAGTGACGACATCGAGACAGCCTTAGATCGAGTCAGCCTTAGGCAGGGAATTGTTGCTTTATTTAGCATTGCCGCTAACCTGGTTCACGGTTCACTGGCGTTGCGGCGTCACCTGGTACCGGTGAGCAGGAACCGGAAGAAGAACGCAGCCATTAAAAGTAGCCCGGCGTCGTGACTTGTTGTAATGCCTGCTTACTGGTCATCGTGCCGTTGCACAACTGTAGGGGGCTATGATGTAATGAACGCGTCATATTTTATATAGAATGTAGTCACTTCCTTGGGTTGTTTTCGGTGATATACATTAATGAGAATAACACTAATATGTTGCAATAGTATGATGCGTGTCCACGTCCGTGTGTGCGTGCGTGTGTGCATTCGCGCGCGCGCGTGTGTGTGCATGTGCGCGCGCGTATGTGTGTGTGTGTGTGTGTGTGTGTGTGTGTGTGTGTGTGTGTGTGTGTGCGTGTGTGCGTATTTGCCTTTGCACACTGATGTGCGCTTATCTGCGCACATATGCGCGTGTTTCGTTGCACATTGTGTATTATGTTTTGGGGGATTCCCCATTTCTGGCAATCATACTTTAAATTTAAAAGTTTTCCTTCCTGGTAATTGCCAGCCCAGTACCTGCTTCGTCCCTTACTCAGATCCAGACATTGCAGCATGTCTGATCGCGGTTGAGTGATCAGGAGTGATAAGATTGACAAGATAAAGTCGTCAACTTATGGTTGGTCAATACAAATCATGACAGTTGTTATCGGAACTATCGTAAAATACGCAGAGGCAGTGATGCTGAATATTTTGTAATTTCATTAAGAATCCCCTAACCCACAGCTCGTACAGGAAATATAATATGCAGAACATAAAACAACAGTATGTATATAATTGTGTATAACCAAAATGCATTGCAATACGGCGTACAACATGGCATGTATTACTATGTGTATGACATATTTGACATCAATTTTGGAATACCCATATAGCTTGGCAATATGACAGAATTTAGTTCAAGTTTAGAAATCCCGCCTGTAGCAGAAGTTTTATTTCAATAACCCCCGTCACCTGTACGCCGCCGTCACGCGCCGCTGCACACACTAACAGTCTTCACCTATTGCCCTCGACGTACTCAGCACTGATCAAAGCTAAGTGCATGGCCTGGAGGTCTATTTCATTTTAGTACACTGCCACAACGTGACCGCACATGAAAAATACCATTCAGATAAACAGTAGTTTATCATGTTAAAGGGTTCAATTGGCTGCATACTGATCGTCCAATACTCGTTGTTGCAATATATAATTATTTGCAACCACCGTCTCCACGCTCACATCTTCTCCTTTCTTTCTCCACTCCCCTGCACACCCCAAACATCTTTCTCTATGTAATCCTCCAAACTCTGGTCAGACCACTATGTGAATGCAGTAAACTTAATCTGACGTACGTAATCTTAACTGTTCGTGCATACTAACTGACACATGATTA
>JAODUO010000083.1:290000-307500 GCA_025642075.2 Ridgeia piscesae | reverse complement strand
TATGATATATCTCAGAAACGCGACAACTGGTGTGGCGACGTCGTTGGCCTGGTGGGCGATAATAGGGGAATGGCGACGTAACGACTACCGGGAGAACGGGAGTATTTCGCGTCTCTAGCGGCATGTGCGGGACAAACGCCCTGAACGATTCGAGACAGGTTCGATTATCAAATACATACGTACACACGCGATCAAATAACTATGCCTTAACACGTATCGTTATCAACATATATTACAACGTTCAGCAGCGGTTGCGCGGGAACAGTGCGCGGCGCATTGTGACTGCGGCGACTTCGTGACGACATAGAATCATCTCGAGGATTTTATCGGGATTTCAAGAACGACACCATGCACTGTGATCCTTACATATCTGCAAATGTGAACCGGCCTGTCTCGCATGATAATGAACTGCATACACATAAACCAGATTGTGACGTATCCCGTGCCTTAAAATGCGTTAGATCAGTTCGGCACAAGGACTGTAGCTGGTATGTTGGGTCTAGCGCTAACGGTGAAACATGTCACCAACCAAACGACAAATAGCCGACGTGAATGCATCCACACAGACGCAAGCATGCACGGCCACATCACCCGTAGGCCTCCGTGTACATAAATATCCTCCATGCCAACATCGGGCGTTTGAGCAAACATCATGTTGAACTTTGCGGATATGACACCCTACAGAAATTCAGATGACAGTTGAGTTTTGTCACACGTAGAAGCTTATCACATTTGTTTTATACAAACATAAAAGAGTCAATGGATAGCAACAGCATTTCACAACTCTGTACATGTTCTGAAGAGTTCCACATAAGACACGAGAACTTAAATATTCGCGGCGTTCCGCAGAAACAAAATATCATGCAGCAATTAGGTTTTTTTATAACTGACTTTCCTAGTTTGAAATACAATAAATGTCAACTTCAAACGCTACGGAATAAAGAAGATTATGCTTTGGTATCCGTGGCCGTTGCATTGTATAAAACGTCTACAGAATTGTGATATTTTGTGCATTATTTTGTACCAATAACAGTTGGACAAAATGCAGACAATTAATAAATATGTCAATCCCAGTTTTTCATTTACACAACAACTTATAGTGAAAACCATGGTTGCAATAAAATACTACTAGTAGCATATTGCAAGCATATCGTGGTATTAACCAAATCATTTGGCGATATAGTTTACAATGTATTTCAATATGTCACCTATGTAAAGGTGACGTATGTCAATAAAATTCTGTACACCAATTTATTTAATGTTTCAATTAATTAAAATAAATACAATTCACACAAAACAACGAGTAACCTGTTTCCAATGTTACTCTTAAAATAAAATACAAATCTTGAAATAAAATACAACTAAACGAGTTCTGAGTAGGATTAACTATCAAGGAAACTGTAACGTGTTCACGAAAACGTGATAACATAGTATAAAAGAAGTCAATCAGATGAGCGATAACATAGTGCCACGCGTTTCTTCGCCTTTGCAATTCCCTTTCTGATTATACGGTTTTGTGAAAGTGGTCTTATCAGGTGTCTGACAATTTGTCACGTGTCATGTTTAGCGCTATTAATGTGGAAGGTATTTCGTCGCGAAATGTCCACAAAGTGTAGAAAAAATATACAAATGTTTAACGTCAAACAAACATGTGAGGCTAGCATGCATTGTGGTGCACCGACAGAGGCCTGCTTTAAAACAAATGTTAACAGGACTGCCGAGGAAAACAGTTTTGAACGACTCTTGGTGGTAACCAACCAACCAACCAACCAACCAACCAACCAACCAACCAACCAACCAACCAACCAACCAACCAACCAACCAACCAACCAACCAACCAACCAACCAACCAACCAACCAACCAACCAACCAACCAACCAACCAACCAACCAACCAACCAACCAACCAACCAACAAACAAACAAACAAACAAACATACCAACCAACCAACCAACAAACCAACCAACCAACCAACCATCCAACAAACAAACCAACCAACCATCCATCCATCCATCCATCCAACCAACCAACCAACCAACCAACCAACCAGCCAACCGTGACAACAGGCAGGGTCATAACAAACTACACGATCTCAACAAACGTACACTTGCGTAAACAATAAATGCAAGTCATTGTAAGTAGGACATGAACCTATCGATGAACCACGGGAGTGAGTAATCAAGCCCTGTCTCGTGAACAACAACACAGCAACGTGTTGTGGTGGACGCGAGCAATCCAGCAAATACCAGTTACGATCGCCATACTATGGAATGGATTTCTGACAGCCCCACTCCCATTGCCGCTCGCTTGAATAGTTGCGACCGTGTCTGTGACGTCACGTATATTCATGACGTCACTAGTTTCTCCAGATACGTCGTCAAACATTTCAACTCCGAAGGACACACCTGGGAACTGAGCGTAAGCCTCGGTTAGTAACTCGAAACGTGATGATTACCTGAAACAGCACCAACGGCGTTGAAAACAAACAACTGGGCCAACTTAGCTCAACCAATACACGGGGAACAGACAATCAACGTTAAATATAGGGTTATAAATATACAAGTACATTACGACCGTAGCGATTCACAAGCAGCTGACGGAGCACCATAGACATATACGCTGTGCATTTGAACATCATTATGTATCCTTTTCGTAGGTCGGTGAACACTACGTTCACTCGTGAGCGTGAAACGTGTCGGGGTCGCCGAGGAGGGGACACGAACGTTCACCCGGCTGATCGTCCGCTCTGCCGTACCGTGTTAACCATCGACTGACCTCGTCGTTTACCGAATCCGAACCCTGCCCCCGCCCTGTCGCCGTACACAAGGTATTGCCACCGCCAGAAGAGTTGCAATCGAGAAACGGTTATTGCCGCTGATTGGCTATTAACCAGGTCACAAATCTGCAATTTATAAACATGACAAGGGACTCCGTCTGACGTCATAGTCGCAGCCTTTGAGCCATTTGTTTTCTTTGAAACAAACCTCCTGGAATCGGCCAATAATTAACAACGCGTGTGATAAACGCACTTTTACGTCACGGCGCCGTTCTGTCGTAGGTAATGCATTGCTTTTGGCATGTTTTCGCCACCACTACGGAGGTGTCTTAACTTTGGTGTTGGCCTGTTCTGAAAAGTCAAATACCAACAGACGTTTCCGTGTGCCATTTCCAATCTTCGTTTCAGTTGCGTTAATTCGCTTGACAGGTAGGAAATTAGGAAAGATTCTCGACACATTATGAACGCTATAAAGGTATTATCAGGGGGCAGGCACTGGATCAGCGAGTCGGTCTAATCACCTGAGTGGCATGTCGTGTGTACCTAAGCGAGCGGTTTTATCACACAACTCACAGGATTAAACGGCAAAATGACTAATGTTCATTGCCGACGTCTGAGTCAGGCGTCTGAACTGTGCCGTGGGCTCAACGACCACTGCACTGGGAACACACGCGTTTGCGAACCCGGTAACCGTTCACAAGTCGATGATATTCGCCATACGTGGACGAGACAGTGAAGTGGAAATACTCTTCAATCAGGTTCACCCGGTTGGAAAATTCGTCGGGCCGACGAGCCAGCCAACGCAACGCAACGCAGCGGTACGGATGGGCTGGGGTGTTATCGCTGCAGAGCAAACCGTCAAGATCGTTGCTAGGATGTCGTAGTCAGTCGCTGTTCACGTGCGCGAATCAAACCCGCGGTTGTTGTTGTCACGTCTGGCTTCACGCTCCGTCCTGCCTGCTACGGGCCACGAGCCCGCATACTCATCACGTCACACATCCGACATCCTCACGCAACAACGCTTCGTGCCGCCGATGGGTGAGCACGAAGTGGGTGGAGCCCGCTGCAGGGCCGCCGGCTCTTGGACGGGGCCTCGCCGTCCGTGTTGGTGTCGCCAGTGTTCAACAGGGGGCGCTGCTCACTGCAGGATGTTGAAGAAGACGGTCGCCAGGCTGACATTGAGCGCTATGACGAGCATTAGTAACTGACGCTGCTGACACCAGTCCTGCAAACGACGGAAATTGTCGGTGAGACAAAAAATTAAATATTTAAAACTTCTATACATTACATTCAAATCATACAAATCAAATGGTGGCAAATTATATGTAATATCATAAAGGTAAAATCGTTGCCAGATAATTACATTTGTTTGCTCTGATTGTAATTTTTCATCCCTTGACACAACCCGTATGTATATACAATCACAATTTCACGATGCTGGCGTTGTTTTTAATTACGAATTTGTAAATATATTATTTATCGACTCGCGGAAAGAGTGCAATTAAAATGCAAATAATACAATGACGTAGCAAGTCACGTTACGAGTTCACACTAAAAAAGAATTTGTCATTACCACCCGAAACATCAAACTAGAATCTCACGCTTCTGTTTCAGGCCCTGAACGAGTTGTACGCATTTCAATGCACATAACCAGTGCTTAATTCTTCTAGCACAGACATCGCCATAAAACGAACAAGAAAAGGTTCCGTTTAGCATTGCGAAGCACCACAGCTCACGTGACTTTTCTACGTGACACGTACCTTCAGGTCGGCCAAACTAAGTACGATCTCCCTGTTTTTCCTAAGTCTCTCCCGCTCCCTCTGTAACCGTAGCTCCTCCCGTCGTTGCGCGCTCAGCTTCGCCACCTCTTCCCGAGGCATCACGTTCTTCTGCATCTCGACGCACTGCGACACGTCCGGCAGACTGCCGCGCGGGCCCTTGCTGCTCAGCGCCGCCGCCGACGCCTTCTCCATCCGGTAGCGCTTCGGCAGCGCGCGCAGCTTGTCGATGCTCTCGGACGACGATGTCGGTTCCGGTCGCGGCGGCTGCGAGTACACCTCGGCCTTGACGCGCTTCCGGATGCCGTTCTCGATGACGTACGTGTCTCCGGAGCGAGCGTTGAGCGCGTGTTGACTTGTTGTTGCCTCTTCGGGGAGAGGAGCGATGCACTTGTACGACTCGCTGCGCTTGATGATGCTCGGCAGCGTCTTGCGACGCGACAGCGGCCGCGACGCCGAACATTCGGAGTCGTCGACCGTGCCGCCAGCGCCGGCGGGAGATGTCGAAATGTACTGCGGCTGGACGCTGGCTGACGACGGCAGGACGATCGGCGTGGCCGTATTGGCGTTCGGTTGTCGGCTGACGTCCGCGTCAAAGTTGACGGCGGCGTTGCGACTCGGACGTCGGTCTCGGTAGCCGATGTCGCGTCCGATCGTCTCCTCCTTTAGGTTGCCGTACTGGTCGAAGTGGTCGCTCACGACGGTCGAGTTGAGCAGGTCGGAGAAGCGCTGGGTCGGTTCCTCGACGAAGCCGTACCCCGGGCCAGGGCCGCCGCCGCCGCCGAGTCCCCCGACGTGGTTGGGCGTCAGACGAGACTGACCCGACCGGTCAACGTCGTACGGCTGACCACCCAGGCGATTGGAACTGCCCGCCATGTCCATCGGCGACATCGTCATCGCTGCCGATGTCGCGTTCGCCTCCGACTCGTAGGCGGGCTTCGTGTGGTCCATGACGGACCGCGAGCGATGATGTGGGTTGTGGTTAGACATCGGGGTCAGGTGGCTGACGTCCGCTTGACCGTCGTTCTCCTGCAGGCGCTTGCGCATCATGTCCGTGCCTGGACACAAGACACATGGTCAGTGAGTGCAACATACAACAGCAACAACGGAGTGACTGTCTACCTGTCTACCTGTCTACATGTCTACCTGTCTACCTGTCTACCTGTCTACCTGTTTACCTGCCTACCTGTCTACCTGTCTACCTGTCTACCTGTTTACCTGCCTACCTGTCTACCTGTCTACCTGTCTACCTGTCTACCTGTCTACCTGTCTACCTGTTTACCTGCCTACCTGTCTACCTGTCTACCTGTCTACCTGTCTACTGCCTACTGTCTACCTGTCTACCTGTCTACATGTCTACCTGACTACCTGTCTACCTGTCTATCTGTCTACCTGTCCACATGTCTACCTGCCTACCTGTCTACCTGTCTATATGTCTACCTGTCTACCTGTCTACCTGTCTACCTGTCTACCTGTCTACTGTCTACTGTCTACTGTCTATTGTCTACCTGCCTACCTGTCTACATGCCTACCTGCCTACCTGCCTACCTGCCTACCTGCCTACCTGCCTACCTGCCTACCTGCCTACCTGCCTACCTGCCTACCTGCCTACCTGCCTACCTGCCTACCTGCCTACCTGCCTACCGGTCTACCGGTCTACCTGTCTACCTGTCTACCTGTCTACCTGTCTACCTGTCTACCTGTCTACCTATCTATATATATATATATATATATATATATATATATATATATATATATAATTAAATTTATATATATATATATATAATTAAAATTATATATATATATAATTTTAATTATATATAATAATTTTAATTATATATATATATATATATATAATTACGCAATTCTATTTAGAACTCCAAGTTTGCACGCATTATGGGACCTAATTGAACACTCATAATCGTGTCGTATAGACAAGGTAGCAATGAGTGGTCACGACTCCCCGATAAGGTGATACACTCAACTATCACAACAGGTTTTGTCTAATACTATCGGTGTTGACATTTGCAAGAGATCTACTCAAATAAAACAAGCGTGGCTTTCACTATATACGATTCGACGGAATCTGCAAGACAGCGAATTGTTTGGGGAAGCAATTCCGCAGATCCGCAGATTTGTCGCAGTTCCTGACCGTCGACGGTTTACAAGCTCGTTGTAGACTCATACGGACGAAGGGAGTAATAAGAGTGTCCATTATCGGTCCTGTGGCAGTGCAGGGGACCGAGGCGTGCGGGCGTCGCATCTAGCGGAAGTTGCGGAACACGCGCCGACCCACCGCCAACACTTCCGGGCCTGCTTCTCACGTAAAGTCCACCTCTAAATCTCTCGCCAATCTCGCACTACCTACAACGCACTGGGGGCTCTGGGTGGGCAATGCGATTACGCCGTGTTGATCCACGACTGATTCGTGCGTGCATTACTTCCGCTGATAGGACGCCGCCACAAACACGCACACACGCGGACACTGCCGTGTGAGCCCATGGACCGACCAGCCGCGCCAAGGCCCAGGTCAGACGACAGAGATACGAGGACGATTGGTAACCAGGACAACGGCGACATCGAGGTACCGCGACTCACGTACGACACCATTACCGAGTTGACGTTATCCCAAAGCAATTATTCACGCCCGTTGTTATATTAATATTTCTCGTCGTGCGACGTTGCTCCGACGTGGTGGCGACGTTGCGCGGTCTGCGAGAGAGGACCGGCGGCGGCGGCTGTCGGCAGTAACAGGGGACGGACGTTGTCGTTTCCGCGGTCTATGTACGCACAGACGGGACCCACTCCTGCTCTCGTCTCTCTGTCGTCATGCCTCTACGAGCCTACAGACTCTATATAAGATTATATATTGTATACTTTTATGTATGTTGTTGTGGCAAAATATGTTTAAAATCATTGTTTGTGTGTCTGTCCCTCCCACCCTCCGATACTTTGTAATGCCTTAAGAATTGTATCACCAACACGTAAAATATATAATTATATGTTGTAAGAAAATCAGCAGAATGACCCCGGCGTTGAAAACTAACTAGAGACTTCGTGACGTGCAGCGTGTCGTCTAGGCCCTTGGAGTGAAACAAGTAGTCAATTTAGCATGTTTCCTCAAGGTTGTGTAATATGTTTCAGGCGCGGCGCGTGGCTGAAATTGCAAACGTGTCCTTGATTTTGTATTAGATGTTCTTGTTCGTCCATATTTTTACGAGATCTAGGAATGCGGCTTGGCTCTCTATACATGTCGGTCGGAATTGTTGCCAACTATAATTACATGTCCTTTCTTCTGGTCCTAAGAACGTCGATGGAAATAACCAGCGACAACAACGTCGGTTACAGTCTCCTTCTGTTGAAAGAGGGCAGTAATTAAGAATTGTTTGTGTACTCAATCAAAGACGTACTGGCGGCGGTCAAGGATACGTCTTGGACAGACCAGCGGCTGGGAAAAGTCTAGGCAGCGTTAGATGTTTGTAATGACGTCATCGAAGGAACAGACTTAGGCGAAATGAGTAAAAGCTTCTCCGTAGCTCATTTTGCCTATCACAAGTCATGCTCGTAACTGTAGTGCGTGAATAGTGCCAGTATGACAACATTTCGATCAGGTAACTTGTAAAAGTTTGAATAGTCTTATGTCATATTATATCTAAGCATACATAGAATATATATCATAATATATATATATATATATATATATATATATATATATATATATATATATATATATATATATATATATATATAATATATATAATGCTATTGCTTGGATGTCATTCGGGCAACTAAGACGCCCGACAGCATGTCGTATGCACTATACGACCCCAGAAAACACGTGGCATCGGTCAGTTTCTCGTACATTGACGGAATGTTGCTGACCGCTACACTAGTTGGTATGGCCAAACACAGGTCACTGGCACCAGCTGCCTCCTTCGCCAACCCGTGGTATCGGCGCGGGTACCCGGTGGTTTGGCGGCATCCAAATACACAGAACCACGGGTGTACGCCGAGTCTCTCGCATCGAAAACAAGTATGCAGAACAGGTGTTAAGTGCATTGCAAGTAAGACCAAGGGTATGCAATGTGCTTTTAATGAGGTGTGGTGTAGGAGCTAAACATCGGCTCATTTCAACGACACCAGCGCGATTCTTGTGGTTCGTGGCTATAGGTACAAAGTGCTGATATCTCTTCTGACTCATTTCGTATTAGCAAGCCGTGATTACACAATACAATATCACAGGAATCATTATATTTTTGAAATAGGTACATTTTGATTATTTATTATACAGTATATATTTTATATAGTTTAAAATGTGTAAATGTGACTACCTACTTAGGGGATTTCATATAGTTATTTCGTTCATTTATTTATCGCCTATTAATAATAATCATAATAATAATAATTTTTTCCAATCCACAATTATGTGCAGTTCTGGTAGATCCTGGTTTAGTAAATGAAAAATCCGTGTGTTTTGTCAACAAATGCGAGACATAATTGAAGTTATAGAAACCATAATAATGTTTAACATGATCTCTAGCATTACCCACACGTTCACTAAAGAAAACATGCCTGTCCCTTCCATGTTGACTGTTGTAAAGTATCCTTCTTTTAATGAGATACTCCAGTCAGTGAGAGATTCACAGCATTTACTTACATATGTATACTATATTGGTTGTGCCTGGTAACTGTGCACAAAGATCGTTAATAAACAATTAGCAATAGTTTAATGGCAGCAAAAACATGCTATCTTAGATTCAAGGTGCTGCCATCTTGAGACTTATGCGCCAGTGACGTAAGCCAAATCGTTTACGTCACTGGCGCATTGTTGAAAAAGGCAAGGATTGGCGGAATTTTCGCTAATAATTGTGATTGTGACGTAAGCAATCCGCGACGTACTGGATACATCAAATACCATTGGACAGATATTGGATAGCACGTATACCCGATATAACGTAAAGACACCCGTCGTTTCAATCACCGTCAGCTGCCTTGCACCAATGGTTATACCTATTCAATCAACAGAGAGCGTGCTTAACCAATTTCTACGAGGTTGTCTGTTAACGGCTAAATGTCTGTTGGTCGGGTTTGTTTTTATTCGATTGATTGTGTTCGCTGTAACCTGATGTGACTTATGTGGTGCAGTTAAGGCAACCGCAACCTTAAGCATCTGTGGGTTTCTCGGGACATGCTGACTCGAGGGCTTATGTCAGGCGCCCGAGAAAGCCGGACGAGCCAAGCCGTCCCATGCGGTGTTATTTGATTACATTACGTCACGTGGTGTCGTGTTATTACATAATTACTATTCAGAATGAAGGTCATGTGACTAGCGGTTAGCCGAGCCAATTTCGTTCAGTCTACATTGCCTGGGAGGGGGAGAAAGGTTGGGGGAGGGTGGTGTGTGTGTGTGTGTGTGTGTGTGTGTGTGTGTGTGTGTGTGTGTGTGTGTGTGTGTGTGTGTGTGTGTATATATATATATATATATATATATATATATATATACTTACACACGATTTTTTTTATTCCAATAAACTTCAAGACAACATTCGTAAACAAATGATTACTCGAGTTAAACAAAATAATACTCGTTTGGATAACTTTATTACTCATCTGAGTATGTTTGTGACACTTGGTTTAATTACAAAAAATACACTTCGAGTTCATTCTTATTGGCGTATAGTGGAATACGTAGCCTGATGCTATACACTCTATACACACCTTAGAAGTATCGATTCGATAGAGGCATTTATTTTTATAGTGAGTCCAATATCCGGGGCATTAAGACAGGGCGTTCGGTGAGGTCGGTCTCGCGGCCGAACAGCTGTGAGCCGGCCATGTTCCGCTCTCACGCCGCCTTCATTCAGGAGTCGACCAACGTCAGACTACACGGCCTAATGCGAGCCGAATTATCTGCACGCGTTACGGCACATGAAAGCAACCGACTGATTCTGTGCTCGTTCAGACTTCGACAGAGAGTAGTTCCAGTGGCGGTTTAACACATTGGCGCTATTGTATATTTAGGGACGTACCAAGGAACCACAAAGGCTATGGGCTCACAGCAATGTTCACGGACATATCGAGCATGTCATCGGTACAGTTAATATTGCCGAAACCCAGTAAGCAAAACATGATTTGGTCGATGTTTTCTAGTGCGTAAGATTCATTGTGCTTCATTGACCCCGTGAGTTTTGTAAGCTGGGAATAATTATGATGTAGTGCCGATGCGCTTTAATGTTTAACATACTTTATAGATGTGTTGGTGCATAATTTATTTCCAAGTAGAACAAGTGTTTAGACAGGCAGCGACGTTTTGGTGACGCTTACACTTAGCCCACCACATATTCATTTCGGAACGGGGAAGGTTATTTGGTAAGCTTCAAATGGGTTATAGCAGGTTTTGGCCTTCAGAAACTTCGCTTGATCGACCCTTGATCTACCTAGAACCCATGAATACCTTAATTCATCACGACGTAGTTACCTTCGCTGAATGCCAAGCTAAACGCCAGATAAACTGCCAAACAAGAACCATATCCAAATGGCCAAACCGGAGCACAGTTAGTTGTGATTTGCGAAGAATACGGCCACATGATACACGTTGTGTGATATCTAAATATTATCTACAAGCGCCTGGAGCTTCTTTGACCATGGCCCTGCGGTGACACAGCGAGTGCCCGTGTGTCCCCGACATGCCTGCTCATGTGTCGAATTCTCCTACTTCCCTTGACGAACAGTTATAATTATACTAGTTATTATAATGCTATCGAAGGAACCATGCGCACGTAAAGTTTCTGTCACAGCACCAAAAGAAATTCCGCTACACAGACTAGATTAATATTCTCAGTTTGGCGTCCGGCGAATTGGAAAAAGAAGACATTGGTGAGGTGCAGGCAATGCACCACAATGGCGCTGTCCGTTCAGTTACATTACGTGTCTACAGCAAGGTTATTCTAGTAAACTGGTGTAGTAGTCTATAATACATTTTCCTAGCAATTAGACGCACAGACCCCAAAAGCCGGCTTTTGTTTCCCTGTAACGATTTGTTTTTAATGATGGGTTTTCTTTCGAGCCGCTTCTCTTAGTAAAGCGATCCCGCACATGCTCAGTGACCCGCGGTCGGTCGTAGACCCGGGAGTACCCGCTGACGTGTGTGTGTGCGTGCATGTTACGTCAGTGTTCCCTAGCCAGGACATACTCCCCCCGGTGTTGCTGGCCTTCATTCGGGCTGTCCGTGCGCGCGGCGTGTGCTTACGTGCAAGCGAGCGAGCGCTAGGTTTCGATCTGTCCAGATGGCGGACTTACCTGGCTGGTGGAATTCCGGCGCGTACTCTTTGGCCTTCAGTCGGGCGATGTCCGAGTCCTGCTTCGCCTTGTCCGACGCGCGGTCAGCCAGCTCAGACTTGTTGCGGGCGTTCGCCATCCTGCGGACAGAGACATGGGATGATGCGTGAGTCTACAGGACAAGAAGACATAATTTCGCGCGGTCTGACCGTAATAACAACAAAGTATGGCACCGTTGGGAAGCTGCGCCTCTGGACGAATGTTTGACATACATGGATGAATGTTTGACACCCCTGGATGAAAGTTTGACATCACTGGATGAAGGTTTGACATCCCTGGATGAAGTTTGACACCACTGGATGAGGATTGACATCCATGGATGAATGTTTGACACCACTGGATGAAAGTTTGACATCACTGGATGAAGGTTTGACATCCGTGGATGAACGTTTGACATCCCTGGATGAAGGTTTGGCATCCCTGGGGACGAAGCTTTGACACTCCTTGACGAAAAACTGACACTCTAGGGCAATGCTAGTCTGACGAGGATCTAGGACCCCTTGAAAAAGACGCATAGTCAAGGAAGAAAGTTTCACTTTATGAATGAAACCCCAGCTCAGGGCGAAAGTGTAACACCCGTGGAATAAGGTTGGCATCGTTGGATGTGATAGGAGTTATAACTTTAGGCAACGGTTTGACACCGGGCTGAAGGTCTGACAACCTACAGGACAACTGTTCAGCACCCCATGGGCGATGTTCTCATGCCCCTGACTGATAATCCCACGCCCATGGATTACGGTCTCACTCCGTTTTAGGTTAAAATCTTCTGCTCCCAACCATATATCATTGGCTAAGTTCCATACTGAAGATCTGTGTTTACGGATAGGAGGATGTAACGTTAACTAACTCGATTACTGCTACTGTTAACGTCTTACACATTGGGTTAGCAGCACATCTGATTATACAGTCATGACTCCAGTCTAACGCTATGAAGAGATCATGTGTTTCAAACTGACCGTCCTCTTATAGAGTGACCATGTCTATGATATTGTAAGAACGTTAACTTGCATATGCCTACCCACTAAGGCACAAACGAAGCATTCCGGATCATAATTGGCTATTTGTGCGTAGAGCCGAAAGTATCCATCGGATAAAGATCTGACAGTTACGATACGATGATCCAGCCTTGATGGGTAATGGGCTGGAATGTGCCATGAAGACACTCGTTTGCCGAAGCAATGGTGTTCATTATTTATCATTGATAGCATCTCGATATGACTGACAGACATCTGCTAACAGAAAGTAGAATGTGCCTGAACTGATTTAGTGGGCGCAGTGTAAACCTGTGTTATGCTATTTCTATAGTACTGTGGTTATATTCATCTGCGTGTAGACCTACTCGTGTACACAGCACGTACGTGTTGATGACGTTTTGCTATTTAAAGAGAAGTATGCAATGTTCGCTGCTGGCTCCAAGCATCAACACGGACCATGTCTCTCGTCGGCGGTATATACTTACTATTTATATACTTGCATTTACACGATGTTGCCTGTGGGCAAATATTCTTTTCGTAACGTATCAACCTACTTCGCCACAGAGCGAGATTATCTCCATGTGACATTTGCTAAACGTTTCGTGATTACTTTGAGTTGTTGTATGATAATGCAATGTCAGATAAACGACATTTTGATTGGTTATACATTATGATCTGCCAGTGTAAGCATTAGTGCGTCAACGAAAAGGAAACGCAAAAGCGAATATAATAAATAAGGCACGGAATATCGTCACTTGTCAACTTGCTGCTTGGAGACCGACACAGTGCAACACCACCACAGTTGCGTGTTGTCAACGTTATAGCACGGGACGACGTTATAGCACGGGACGACGTTATAGCACGGGACGACGTTATAGCACGGGGCGACGTTGTAGCATGGGACGACGTTGTAGCACGGGACGACGTTATAGCACGGGACGACGTTATAGCACGGGACGACGTTGTAGCATGGGACGACGTTATAGCACGGGACGACGTTATAGCATGGGACGACGTTATAGCACGGGACGACGTTATAGCACGGGGCGACGTTTAGCACGGGACGACGTTACAGCACGTCGGCGATGAAACGTTATAGACGGGACGACGTTGTAGCACGGGGCGACGTTTAGCACGGGACGACGTTATAGCAGGGACGATTTGTAACGGGACGACGTTGTAGTATGCAAGTGAAACGACATTGATTGGTTATACTTATGATCGGGGACGACGTTGTGCACGGGACAAAAGCGTTATAGCACGGAAACGACGTTATAGCGCTGGGACGACGTTATACACGGGACGACGTTATAGCACGGGACGACGTTATAGCACGGGACGACGTTATAGCAGGGACGACGTTTAGCACGGGGCGACGTTGTAGCATGGGACGACGTTATAGCAGGGACGACGTTATAGCACGGGGCGACGTTGTAGCATGGGACGACGTTATAGCACGGGACGACGTTATAGCACGGGACGACGTTGTAGCACGGGACGACGTTATAGCACGGGACGACGTTATAGCACGGGACGACGTTATAGCACGGGACGACGTTATAGCATGGGACGACGTTATAGCACGGGACGACGTTATAGCACGGGACGACGTTATAGCACGGGACGACGTTATAGCACGGGACGACGTTATAGCACGGGACGACGTTGTAGCACGGGACGACGTTATAGCACGGGACGACGTTATAGCACGGGACGACGTTATAGCACGGGACGACGTTATAGCATGGGACGACGTTATAGCACGGGACGACGTTATAGCACGGGACGACGTTATAGCACGGGACGACGTTGTAGCAGGGACGACGTTGTAGCACGGGACGACGTTGTAGCACGGGACGACGTTATAGCATGGGACGACGTTATAGCATCGGGACGACGTTATAGCACGGGACGACGTTATAGCACGGGACGACGTTGTAGCACGGGACGACGTTGTAGCACGGGACGACGTTGTAGCACGGGACGACGTTATAGCACGGGACGACGTTATAGCACGGGACGACGTTATAGCACGGGACGACGTTATAGCACGGGACGACGTTATAGCACGGGACGACGTTGTAGCACGGGACGACGTTATAGCACGGGACGACGTTATAGCACGGGACGACGTTATAGCACGGGACGACGTTATAGCATGGGACGACGTTGTAGCACGGGACGACGTTGTAGCATGGGACGACGTTATAGCACGGGACGACGTTATAGCACGGGACGACGTTGTAGCACGGGACGACGTTATAGCACGGGACGACGTTGTAGCACGGGACGACGTTGTAGCACGGGACGACGTTATAGCACGGGACGACGTTATAGCACGGGACGACGTTGTAGCATGGGACGACGTTGTAGCACGGGACGACGTTATAGCATGGGAAGACGTTATAGCACGGGACGACGTTGTAGCATGGGACGACGTTGTAGCATGGGACGACGTTATAGCATGGGAAGACGTTATAGCACGGGACGACGTTGTAGCACGGGACGACGTTATAGCACGGGACGACGTTGTAGCACGGGACGACGTTATAGCACGGGACGACGTTGTAGCACGGGACGACGTTATAGCACGGGACGACGTTATAGCACGGGACGACGTTGTAGCAGGGAGACGTTATAGCACGGGACGACGTTGTAGCATGGACGACGTTTAGCACGGACGACGTTATAGCACGGGACGACGTTATAGCACGGGACGACGTTATAGCACGGGACGACGTTATAGCACGGGACGACGTTGTAGCACGGGACGACGTTATAGCACGGGACGACGTTATAGCACGGGACGACGTTATAGCACGGGACGACGTTATAGCACGGGACGACGTTGTAGCACGGGACGACGTTATAGCACGGGACGACGTTATAGCACTGGGACGACGTTATAGCACGGGACGACGTTGTAGCATGGGACGACGTTATAGCACGGGACGACGTTATAGCACGGGACGACGTTATAGCAGGGACGACGTTATAGCACGGGACGACGTTATAGCACGGGACGACGTTGTAGCACGGGACGACGTTGTAGCACGGGACGACGTTGTAGCACGGGACGACGTTATAGCATGGGACGACGTTATAGCACGGGACGACGTTATAGCACGGGACGACGTTATAGCACGGGACGACGTTGTAGCACGGAGACGTTTAGCACGGGACGACGTTATAGCATGGGACGACGTTATAGCACGGGACGACGTTTAGCATGGGAGACGTTATAGCAGGGACGACGTTGTAGCACGGGACGACGTTATAGCATGGGAAGACGTTATAGCACGGGACGACGTTGTAGCACGGGACGACGTTGTAGCACGGGACGACGTTATAGCACGGGACGACGTTATAGCACGGGACGACGTTATAGCACGGGACGACGTTATAGCACGGGACGACGTTATAGCACGGGACGACGTTTAGCACGGGACGACGTTATAGCACGGGACGACGTTATAGCATGGGACGACGTTTAGCACGGGACGACGTTATAGCACGGGACGACGTTATAGCACGGGAAACGACGTTATAGCACGGGACGACGTTATAGCAGGGACGACGTTATAGCATGGGAAGACGTTATAGCACGGGACGACGTTTAGCATGGGAAGACGTTATAGCACGGGACGACGTTTAGCACGGGACGACGTTTAGCAGGGACGACGTTATAGCATGGGAGACGTTATAGCACGGGACGACGTTATAGCACGGGACGACGTTTAGCAGGGACGACGTTTAGCATGGGAAGACGTTATAGCACGGGACGACGTTATAGCATGGGAAGACGTTATAGCACGGGACGACGTTGTAGCAGGGACGACGTTGTAGCACGGGACGACGTTGTAGCACGGGAGACGTTGTAGCACGGGACGACGTTGTAGCATGGGACGACGTTTAGCACGGGACGACGTTTAGCAGGGAAGACGTTATAGCACGGGACGACGTTGTAGCACGGGAGACGTTGTAGCACGGGACGACGTTTAGCATGGGACGACGTTGTAGCAGGGACGACGTTTAGCAGGGAGACGTTATAGCACGGGACGACGTTTAGCAAGGGACGACGTTATAGCAAGGGACGACGTTATAGCATGGGACGACGTTGTAGCACGGGACGACGTTGTAGCACGGGACGACGTTATAGCATGGGACGACGTTATAGCAAGGGACGACGTATAGCACGGGACGACGTTGTAGCACGGGACGACGTTGTAGCACGGGACGACATTGTAGCACGGGACGACGTTATAGCACGGGACGACGTTATAGCATGGGACGACGGTATAGCATGGGACGACGTTGTAGCATGGGACGACGTTATAGCACGGGAAGACGTTATAGCATGGGAAGACGTTATAGCATGGGAAGACGTTATAGCACGGGAAGACGCTATAGCACGAGACGACGTTATAGCATGGGACGACGTTGTAGCACGGGACGGGTAGTTGGAGAATGACGCAATAAGATATAGCCGATCTGTCCATCTTCCACAGGGCCTGCCTTGGACAAATCCTCAGAATCTTCTGCCCAAGAACCAGGAGTTGTATGCCAAAAACAACAACAACAACAACAAGATATGCCCATCACCATTCAAAGAAAACTATGGAAGTTGATTGGACA
>JAODUO010000083.1:270000-282500 GCA_025642075.2 Ridgeia piscesae | reverse complement strand
TAATGTTAATGAAGGAACATTATAGATTAGATATAAATAAATATTCTTTCTCGTGGATAACAAAATAGGTCAGACGAAAGAAACACATTAGCTACTGATTGTGTAATAGCTAGTAGCCAATGTCTATCTTGTCTATTCGGCATCTGGGCGTCCTGACCTAGACGCAATCTTGATAACCCGCCCGAGGAAACCGCTGGTTCGTCTAATCCATCTATCACCATCAACCGAAGCCGAAAGCGCAGGAACATTTCATTCTGACAGACTGCAGATCACATAAACATGAAGTATTAGAATGCGAATTGGCTATGCTTACGGATTGCCGTAACGTTAGCAGTTAGGCTTAATGTATGACGTCATGGAGAAACCGGATGTCTAGTGCAACATGCGCAGTGGGCGTGTCCGACGTATCCGGCCATCGTTCTGATTGGGGATTTCTTGTGGCTGAGGACTCGTAGTGTTCAGCGATTGGGAATTAGTTATAACTGAGGATGAGAGTGATTAGGCGTCAGTTTGCGCCGAGGACGTATTATAACCTTGAGTGATTGGGGGATGAGTTATATTTGAGGACTGGCTATTCCCGCGAGTTTGAAAACAGGCAGGTTGAAAGTGTTAACAGTTTATTTTTATGTATCACAATAAAAATAATTTAAGGATAGCTGTACAAGTAACACAATAGCGAAATCAAATAATTTAAGCAAAATTAATGGATCATTTACATTACTTTACCACGATTAACTTTATGTTAACGTTAATATTCGAATTTAGTCCAGGCGTAAGCATCCACAAAACACAAAAGTCGGAAGTTTAAATGATTTTCCAGTTTACAGTAAATTGTTAATATTTTCAAAGTATATTTCTCCTTAAATAATTTAATTTTATAGCTGGGCATGACAAACAGAAACTGAAAACAGCGGCCATCATAGTATTGTAACAAGGTGCACTACGAGGATAAATCGGTTTATTTTCCATATAAATGATCCAACAAAATAGGACACATTTTGCATGGTCTATTAATTTGACTTCCTCTTAATCATCTCCCAGTTTTTAGGGTTGTTGATCCATGTTCCATTGTATTATATTTCTAGAATCGGTTTGTTTGTGTTTCCTGTACGTTGTTTGTTATGATGTTAACCCAGGCATAACACACACCATTCTGAAAGATACATAGGCGCTGGCTCATGGTGACGTAACATTTATGCTCTGTTCTTTATATTGAAGTATGGCCACCGGAAATGAAGATGCCATGGACTTGTTTTGAGATAAACCATAGCTATCAGATATGGAGCTTGTACACTGTGGGATTTAAATATGGAGGACCCATTAACAGATGCGTTCTATCTCGCTCCCAGATCTTGCTCAATATCGGAAATCTTTCAATGACAAACTACAGCATAAACAATCTTTCAATGTCACAAGGGTAATGTTTTGTACAAATGTTTGCTGTATGACATGCTATATAGCAGTAGTAATATAAAATATTCATATATTTAACAGTTATCAACATTTCTAGCAAGACACAAATTTAATTGTGACGTAAACAAACCGCAGCGGTATCAGTGATCAGCCTATCCGTGGCAGGACTTTTGTCTCCTACTGATGTTCCTTTTTCTGTGATCATAAGCTATTTTATTCGCAAACCTCCTCGAAAGTAGTAAGGTGTTAAAAATATATTGTACTGTTTCGTAATAATGGACAAACAAATTGATCCCACCCGCGCGAGGGGCCGTCAATATACAAGATGGCACGGTCCAAAGAGAACCAGCTCTATGATCTGTAAGCTCTGGACAAATGGAAGGTTACGTCGAGGGAAAGGACCAGTCTGGTCGAGTATCAACTACCGAACAACCGGAAGCTTGCGCGTTAGACGGAGCCAGACGAACAGGACGTTATCAACTGCTCAACGGAAGATAACGGAGATTCAGAATGACATGTCGTCCCCAACGGAAAGCCCAGAACGACAGGAAGTTGTCAACGGTCACGGGTGATAATTATACGTTACTGCGATGTGCTATATCCACGGACAGGAAGTGCGTGTGATTAAGTGAAACTATTGTCCGCCATCTTGCTTTCCCCAAAACAGCCGATAATAGGGGTCAAAGGACGATTTACGTGCAACGATTACAATTTAAAAATTTGATTACCTACGTCACGTCTGGCGGCAATTCAAAGTTTTTTTCTTCATATACATGAAAAACGAGATCGCGGCAGATGCTACGCGTAACGTTGTTGAAACAATATGGCGGCACAATCAGCATACGTAAGCAATATGGCGACCGTGCTTCACGTCAATTAAACCTTTTAGTTTTACGCTTCCTATTCATTGATCTGTTCGGAGATCGGTAATTTTCACGGCTGCGTATGTGCGAATGTGACAACGCGGGGAGAACTTTGTCCAAACCGTAACCATAAACAGAGAAATGTATTGCAAAACCTTGTGGTTAGACTGCTGCCGACTCAATTACTGGATATATGCTTTCCCTGTGGACATCAAACTCATTCTGACCGCAAATTGAATTTCGCGCTATGTTGAAGAACGCATGTTTACCCAGGATGCCTTGAGTACTGCCTAAATGAATCTATCTCCGAACAGGTCAATGCCGATGCTATGCGTAACGTGGTTGAAGTAATATGGCGGCACATTCATCATACATAAGAGACGGGAAAGCGACAATGGCTGTGCTTAATATTAATTGTAACACTTCTATAGCGCATATATCATTACAAAAATTCAAGCTCAGAGGCGCAACAAACAAAATAATTTGGCGTAATCATAAACGAGGACAAGGAAAAGTCGTCATTGAGGCATGGAACCGGCGACAATTTATGATGGGAAAGCAATTTCAAACAAATTTGTTATCAATTTGTTACGAAGATTTATTTATAATACGGAGTTGATTCCAGATTGTTGGCGCAGCTACACAGAAAGCACATTTGCCAAAATTGAGCTTTGTTTTAGGAACAAAAAGTAGTTTGGAAGCGCATGATCTAAGGGTCCTAGAGATATCAGAGAAATGTAAACAGACTAAATGTCAGCACTACGATGACGTCACCCACCTGGACACGGCGATGTCTGCCTTCTGCAGTGCGATCTGACCGGCGCGCTGCGCCGTCGTCACGGCGTTCTCGATCTGCTCGCGCAACTTCGACGACCGGATGAGGAAGAGGCGGCTCTTTTTGCCGGACGAGATGAGCACGTTGTTCTTGTACTTTCCCTCCTCACGCACGCCGTCCTTGTGCGTCGTCACGCCGTAGCCGTACTTCTTGTTGTTATACCACTCGCCCTCGTAGCGCAGCCCGTCCGAGCGCTCGCTGATGCCGAAGCCCGAGCGCTTGTCGTTCTTCCACTCGCCAGTGTACGTCTCCGTCACGTTCGGGTCGTTGATGTCGTCCTGGCTGATGAAGCTCAGGTTGCTGCCGTCCGTGTAGACAGACACGTTCGTCAGCGCCGACTGCGAGGAGTCGGCGCTCACGTGGCTGATGTTACTGATGGTGCTACGGACCGAGCCGCCCGTGAGACGACGCGGAGACTCCTGGATGTCGCCGGTGCTCTTCTGCTTGCGCAGTTTCAGGCCGAGTGTGAGGGCCTTGCGCAGACTCGAGCGGCCCTTCTTGTTGAACAGGGAGCGGCGCCTGGCCGAGGGAGACTCGTCGCCGCGCGCCTTCAGCACGAAGCCGCCCCGGCTCTCGTCGATCTTACGGTCCCGCTCCTTCACGATGCGGTCCTCCTCCGCCTCACTGCGTAGGGACGTGAGGGACGTGCGCAAGGCCTTGGAGCGGTAGTGAGACGCCAGGCCGTACGGCACGCTCTGACGGACGCCATAGCCGTGGCGCATGCCGCGCAGCCACTGACCTTGGTACGTTCCTGAAACACGCGAGGACAGCGATGGTGAGGTATACGTTCAGACTAGTGGAGAGCTTCGTCACAGAAAGATGACAAGGGGTGTTTGTGTTCTTGTAAGGCACGGTTACCGATGCTCAGGATTGTCCGCAGCTTTTCACTTCTAATAATACTAATAATTTATTAGCAACTCAACGGGAATTGGATTGACTCACCCTGATACACCTGTTTATTCAAACACTGTATTGCTTTCTCTGGGAAAATTAAAATGTAAAGTATTAATATATTTATAGCGCGGTACCGAATACATTTAACTCCCAGATAATATCTTCCCACTTAAGTAGACAGGTAACAAGACACATTGTTATGTAGTGCAGGACTGCTCAAACCATTTCACATATTTTTGCCTTGGGAGTACATTAAACTCGAAGGCATTCTGTTCACTTGTACAAAATATCGCGACTTATCTGGGAAGCATTCAGCCACGCAGTTCATTTGAATATCGCTCATTATCTATAGCTAGGTATTCATTAATAACTCTGAATGAACTGAAGCAACTTGGGATGAACAAAACTGTCCAAACGTCAATACATTGGCTGCGAACCTTAGTCCTCTCATGTTTTTACAAGGGATTTGAAATTGCCGTTAAATTTCCATTCAATATGAATAGGTATATTGTATCTGGAAAAACTAGATCTTGCTCTAGAACGTTACGATTTGTTGATCTTTGACATGTTTATATATATATATATATATATATATATATATATATATATATATATATATATATATATATATATATATTACATCATATATAGTGTTGTGTATACATGTACACATACATTTACACGATTACATAAAGATACACATACACGCACACGCACACGCACACGCACACGCACACGCACACGCACACGCACACGCACACGCACACGCACACGCACACGCACACGCACACGCACACGCACACGCACACGCACACGCACACGCACACGCACACGCACACGCACACATAACATAACATAACATAACATAACATAACATAACATAACATAACATAACATAACATAACATAACATAACATAACATAACATAACATAACATAACATAACATAACATAACATAACATAACATAATTATGATATACTATGACAGTCGGAGCAATGTTTTTATTTGCGCCACCACGTTTGGCATTTTGCGCCTGCCGCGAGATTGCATTAAATGCGCCCAACCTTCAGTCTCTAAAGTCTCCACAGTGTGACTCGTGAACGTTGCACTTTTCACACGAAGGTGGGGGCGTAATTAGCAGGCGGCGGTGCTATAAGACGGCTTAAGATTGATGACGTGCCACGCGAACGGCGACAATCTTCTCAGTTTCACGAAGACATTCCTGATGAATTGATCAGGAGCTAGACGACACTTGATGTCCCCATTAAAGGTGGCCATTATATCGTTACCTAGACTCTATAGGGCTTACGATGTTCTGCAAATGTTCACGGCATATCAACTATCGTTTACCTGATTTCGCGTAGGAATTTTGTGAAAACGACACACCTTATTTGCCCATAAAGACACACATAAATTATATATATCGTTCAATGTCGACTGTGTCGTATTATGTGGTATTACGAATAGTGATTATATAAATACTCATCACCACGGTATCATCGTTTGATAAATATGTTGTATTTTAATAGTTTCTAGTCATTATTGAGAAGAACTATCAGCGGCGTCCATTTACTGAAACACAATTGGAGCTGTGACGTCAGACTGCGACATGACGTCAGACTGCGACCTGGCCAATCACACGGAAAGCGCCATTTTGCCCGGAGACACAACATGGCAACATAATAACAGAGCTACTGAATTTATTGCGTTCAAGTTGACGAGGAGATCTTAGGAACAAAGGGAGCACGGTCTAATGTCTTCAGGAGTAACTTCGAATTCGAATTAGCCAGTAGATTTAACGCAACATCGTTACGACTTGTGCGAACAACTGAAGGATATGTTGTGATTTATGCAATAATAATAATTTGCTATAGAAACAAGACAAAGCAGTATACAATTAGATGTTATGACTACCGCTGCCGGCCCCGATGTTACTGTTTCCGAATGTACAATCTTTTGACAAGTATCACTGCGGTGAATATTGGTAGTGGACATACCCGAGCTCTAACACGATGGCGAAGACAAACTCACGAGTGGAGAATGTTTCCGTTTTATCTTGCATTCCGCCAATCACAAGTTGCTCAAACACGCCGCTGTGGCGCAGTGTTTGAAGCGCCGGGTTCGGTGGTGTCGGAATATCGAATACTATTGACAAAGTGTGAAGAAGGTAAAGACGAGTTCTTATATAGTGCGCGACTGCACAACCCGCCTCACACTTTACTCCCGGGCAATCCCGTTCAGTCGAACACCACCTTGATTCTCTGGGAAGCATCAAGCAACACCGTAATTGGTATGCGAAGCCTAATCGTACACATATATGCACCACTGTCTATAGCCAGGTATTCATTCATACAGCTGAATAAACTGGAGCAATGTAGAGTGATCAGCACTGGATTTGAACCCGGATTGTTTGGATTGAAGGTCCGATACTCCACCCACTACGCCACTGCACCTGGTAATATGCCTACTTAGGTTAGTAAAATTATTAACCGACGAGTGTGTCTTTAAATCGGTTAATGATGTAAACGTTTCAACAGTCGACGCTGACCTGGCCGACCTATGTAGGTACCAAGAATCCGAGACGCGACGACGGAAAACGTCGACTCCGTAAAAGTCACGCGACAAAAACCCACACGTTCCGTCTGCGTTTCCCCGAAATGTTTAACGGCGCACACGCGGTCTCATGGTCTAGGCACGTGATGTGGACCAATTACATAGAGTTACATGTGTTCCGTGTCGCGTTGGAGTGACGACGTGTCAGTGGACGAGCGTGTCTGTCAGACGGACTCAGTCCCCCACCAGTCGCCGACTTACCGACCGACGGGCGGCATTAAACATTCATGCCGATCGTCTGTCTCGACAGCACGCGGCTGGACGGGAGTGGAATTGAACCGCCGACTTGGGAACGTGCGGTACGTTCGGGGAGTTGGAAGGGGACACGAAGGTGTGACACGAACTCACAGTTCTGTTGTTAGAGCGGCGTCAGGGGCGCAGTGACGCAGTGGATAAGGCGGATGGGGCGTCGCGCTCTCGACTAGTTAGAGAACCCGGGTTCGGATTCTGAACAAGAGAGTGGCGGAAGACACAAAGGGGTCAGAACAAAGGGGTCAGAAAATAAAATAACATCTCGTGACAACTGGGCAGGTCGAGGGGGTATAAAAAGGCGCATCTAGGCAGGTCGAGGGGGTATAAAAAGGCGCATCTAGGCAGGTCGAGGGGTGTATAAAAGGCGTATCTAGGCAGGTCGAGGGGGGTAGAAAAAGGCGCATTTGAGCAGGTCGAGGGGGATAGAAAAAGGCGCACCTGGACAGGTCGAGGGAGGTATAAAAAGGCGCATCTGGGCAGGTCGAGGTGATAGAAAAAGGCGCATCTGGGCAAGTGTTGAGGGGGATAGAAAAAGGCGCATCTGGGCAGGTCCAGGGGGGTAGAAAACGGCCCATCTGGGCAGGTCGTGGGGGTAGAAAAAGACGCATTTGGGCAGGTCGAGGGGGGTAGAAAAAGGCCCATCTGGGCAGGTCGTGGGGGTAGAAAAAGACGCATCTGGGCAGGTCGAGGGGATAGAAAAAGGCGCATCTGGGCAGGTCGAGGGGATAGAAAAAGGCGCATCTGGGTAGGTCGAGGGAGGTAGAAAAAGGCCCATCTGGGTAGGTCGGGGGTAGAAAAAGACGCATCTGGGCAGGTCGAGGGGATAGAAAAAGCGCATCTGGGTAGGTCGAGGGAGGTAGAAAAAGGCCCATCTGGGTAGGTCGTGGGGGTAGAAAAAGACGCACCTGGGCAGGTCGAGGGGTTAGAAAAAGGCGCATCTGGGCAGGTCGAGGGAGGTAGAAAAAGGCCCATCTGGGTAGGTCGTGGGGGTAGAAAAAGACGCATCTGGTCAGGTCGAGGGGATAGAAAAAGGCGCATCTGGACAGGTCGAAGGGGGTAGAAAAAAGCGCAGATGAACCGTTTGTACCGTTAAGCCTGGGAATGCAAAGGAGGAGCATCGACAACGTATGAACAGACATACGAAAATAAAAGATCTATAAATATTATGATAAAACAAACAAACCAACATGATGTATCTGCCGCTAACAGAACGCGCGGTATTCAATCATGTGCACTATCACGTGACTACAACCGGGCAGATCACGTGGTACTCAGTGTTGTGTGTTAGTTATTGACAACGTAACGAAAACAACCAGGGTAGGTTGGCGGCGTGACAACAACACGCGCGGTTGCTGGCACTGCAGTGTGTTCACTGTTCACGTACTCGGGCACCTAGCAGCTAGCGGCTCGGTGACGCACCCCCACGTCTCTACAACCACACACGTAGTGCTCTCAGTAGATGGTCCACCAAACTCGCACGTGATCAGTTCATGACTTCCCACGTTCAGTTCTTTATGTCCCACGTTCTGTTCGTGACATCCCACGTTCTGTTCGTGATGTCCCACGACCAGTTCAAGCCATCCCACGATCGATTCGTATTGCTCCCCGAACAGGATACGTTATCCACGATTACATTGTCGTCTGACGTTAGCATAACAATTAAGGAAACGTATACCAACGGTATGTCTTCTTTGTGTTTCGGTTTCACAATCTCTGTCGTTCCTGTGCCTATGGGCCAGAGGAGGAAGATCACACTCAATCGTCAGTCTATGATATAATTGCAGTCATTTCCCGCGAGCAACTCCTACAACCTAACGGACGGTAGGCCATGCCCATCTAGTCTGTGAAGGCCTGTCACACTGTCACGTAACGGGCGACCTATTCCGTGCGACAGTGGCGTAGCCAGGAGTTTGCATTGGAGGGGGCCATCCGACAACTAAGCAACCTCTTATATATATATATATATATATATATATATATATATATATATATATATATATATATATATATATATATATATATATATATATATATATATAGCTGGCAGTTCAGCAAAACCGTTCACAGAAGACGTCAAAGTTATAATAAGAAACCTACGATATTATTAAAGATACACGAACCCCAAGCCCCTACATGATATCCGCCTATAACCGGCCACCACATTCCTCGCGCTACATCTGCTAAACCTACTGACAAAAACCATGCAAAATACCAACATTCCTACCTTAACATTGATGATGTGGCGTTGGCGTTCAACCAGTAACTTCACAGCATGTAACGTTGCTTATTACAATTTATAATATTCACAATAGGAAGTGGCATTTATCCAGTTTAATTGCTTTGGTTACAAAAGGGACCACAGCCGGTGCAAACGCTTGGAGGAAAGTCGAAGGGGTGTTGGGAGATAGAAGCATATCACGTAAACTTAAAGGAAAGGTGCTTAGCTCGTGTGTTACCGAGGCACATGTGAATGCACTAGAGACGATGGCACTAACAGAGAAACAACAGGCCCGGGTTTGCGAAAACAACATGGTAATAATAATCATGGGAGTTAAGAGAGCTGATAACAGGAAATGGATGAAATGGAGATTGGAGAGAAGGAAATGATTAAGAAAATATCGATGAGGAGTACACGGGCTGGTCGAGTGGAAAGAATAGGAGATGAAAAACTGGTAAAGAGAGCAGATGCCCAGTCGGTTGAGAGGAAATGGAGGCGAGGAAGACCGAAATTGCGATGTGTGATTGCATTAATAGTGACCTAGAAAGAGTGGGAGAAGATTGGAGAAAAGAACAACAGACAGAAGGACTTGGAGACTGCTGATAGAGAACGTAGTGAAAAGTGAGAGGAAGAAAAAAGACAATGGAAAAGGAAATCATGGTCAACTCACCCTGACGACAGGGATGGCAAGAAAAGAACAACAACGAGTCTAGTAACCGGACAACTATTATTTTGAATACTTGACATGCGTTAGTCATCGTGGACGTTGAGACTGATGACATTGATTGTCATTGCTCTGTCTCCTCTTACGCTGCAGCCAGCAACAGAAATGGAGAATACCTAACTTAATCCTATCTGAATTATGACAAATTCCTTTGCGAAAGGGCAGGAATGGGAAGGAAAATCTTACACAGGCATCCTTATACTCTCTGTACTTTGTGACTATGTGAATCAGGCAGCCAGTTATTGGTCCTCCGTTCCCCACCATCCTAAGTTTGTTTTCGGGATTGGGGGACATAGCCCCCTCCCCCCTCTGGTTACGCCACTGCCGTGCGACATCCTGCAAAACTAGCAACATCATCCCTCCGGATCCGCATTTACCACAGGAAACGACAACACAACAGATGTCACGCCGCTCAGCAATCACAAAAGACGGACATTTTGTCGGCGACGAAGGCATTACACGACGCACGGCAAAGTGACAACACCGCGGGAACGAAGGCTGTAACTGCAATCGACGGCGTGACGCGATGTCGCAGGCTCAGTAGGGATAAAAAGACACAATGTGTTACGTGTCGTGAGCTCGGGCTCGCTGATCAGAAGCTTGGCTGACCTCGCGACAACACCGAGCCCACACCGACAGGAAATCAATGTCGCGTCCCGTACTTTTGCTCGCAATATTGGGTTTTTATCTCACGAACACGACAACTTGCAGGCGTTGATCCGACCGACTGCTGAGCGTTTAATATATGTGTTTTAGATTCGTGGCGCTATGGGAATCGTGTCCACGCACGTGCGTGCCTGCGTGCGTGCGTGGGTGCGTGCGTGCGGGTGTCCGGATATGTGAGGGGGAATTCATGGTTTCATCTGCCAACCCAGATGTATAACTAATACATAAATATTTACAAAATACCACACTTATGTCAAGATTCCCACCTTCTACAGGCCGAATCATTTGTTCGGAACGTAAATCGTAATGCGAGCGTAAAACCCAACTTGACAATTGCAGGAACCATGCGCGCGCAGCAAATAGTTCCAGAAAACGACCCCTGCGTCACGGACTTGGCAACATGAAGTAGATGCCGACTCAATGCATATGTCTACCCTCACCCCAATAGCATAGCAATACGAGTATTACTTGACAATTATTTAACAAACGTACACTATCACGACAATGCCCTATCGATGAACGTGAAATTCACATTTCTCTAACCTTCGTCATTTTGAACATACAACGAACGAGGGGAACGCGATATGGTGTTTGTGTAACGATGATATGTGTTTTCAGACATTTGGAAAATATCATAAATATCACGACTGTCCACTACATCCCGCCAGGGGACGTGCAATGTTGCTAGTCATTTGTGAAGTCGATAACATTGTGGCCTCAACGAAATGATTCTTTGCAACTATCTACTCGATATTACGCGGTCAGCTTCGTTCCCACGCAACACACGATATGAGATCGTGCAGGTGGTCGAGGTCGCATGGTACAGCCTCCGAGGACTACAGGACAGTTTGACGATAACACGACCGAGAGTACTTAACGAGTCCGGGGGAGGAAGTGGATGGACAGCCAGTCGCCCTCAGACAACTAATGCCCTGACTTTGGCCTGTCGCGTAACGAGGTAGATGCCTCGATGTATCGACGTTGTCTACGCGAGCAGCGGCTCGGCCTAGGAGGAGAGTTATTTGTCATTTCATATGCAGTGTCTTCGTCCCATACATTAGAACATGGTGCCGTGTGCTCAGGTGTGCGCGTGGTGTGTCAAGGTGCGAACGTCAGGGACTGGTGAGACCACCACAAACCATGTTCTACCAACACGTCGAACACAGTGTGTCAGCACGGACAAGGTCAGGTGCAAGACCCGCGGATAGGTTGAGCTAAAACGAACTCTGTGCAACCAGCGTTAACTATGCGCAACCTGGTATGCGCAACGAACATGGTGCAACCAACACGAACATGGTGCAACCAACATAAACATGGTGCAACCAACACGAACATGGTGCAACCAACAAGAACATGGTGCAACCAACATAAACATGGTGCAACCAACACGAACATGGTGCAACCAACACGAACATGGTGCAACCAACACGAACATGGTGCAACCAACATGAACATGGTGCAACCAACACGAACATGGTGCAACCACAGAACATGGTGCACCAACACGAACATGGTGCAACCAACACGAACATGGTGCAACCAACACGAACATGGTGCAACCAACACGAACATGGTGCAACCAACATGAACATGGTGCAACCAACACGAACATGGTGCAACCAACATGAACATGGTGCAACCAACACGAACATGGTGCAACCAACACGAACATGGTGCAACCAACACGAACATGGTGCAACCAACACGAACATGGTGCAATCAGCAGGAACATGGTGCAACCAACATGAACATGGTGCAACCAACACGAACATGGTGCAACCACATGAACATGGTGCAGCCAACACGAACATGGTGCAACCAACACGAACATGGTGCAACCAACACGAACATGGTGCAACCAACACGAACATGGTGCAACCAACACGAACATGGTGCAACCAACACGAACATGGTGCAACTAACACGAACATGGTGCATACCAACACGAACATGGTGCAACCAACACGAACGTGGTGCAACTAACACGAACGTGGTGCATCCAACAGGAACATGGTGCAACC
>JAODUO010000083.1:245000-265000 GCA_025642075.2 Ridgeia piscesae | reverse complement strand
GCTAGTTCAAAACTTATGATTTTGTACGTTTTTACACACGCTAGGTTAGAATATCTATTACATAATATTCGTTTGTGAAAGTACTAATTGATTAAAACAACATTCTGCCCTATCAGTATTTTATGGCAATACATCAACTTGTTTGGAAATGTTACCCGCACAAGTCGTAGACATTTTGAAAACACAATTTGTATATTTTGTAATAACTGATCAATTATGTGTAAAGTTGTCTTTGCTGTATTTCGACTTTACTTCAGTAGAACCAACTGCTACGAATCTATGCGAAATCGGAAGAAAAGACTGCAATAAGTCGGCGATCGACCGTGAAAACCGAGACAGAAACGAAGGATGGTGGGATTCCGTGGAAACGATTACCTTTAACTAAAAATATCCCTGCAAGGCTAATTAAACGTGACACCGTGGTG
Source organism: Ridgeia piscesae (assembly GCA_025642075.2). Taxonomy (NCBI): domain Eukaryota; kingdom Metazoa; phylum Annelida; class Polychaeta; order Sabellida; family Siboglinidae; genus Ridgeia; species Ridgeia piscesae. The sequence continues at coordinate 264,575 of JAODUO010000083.1, read as the reverse complement.
ACGGGGACCCGTGTGATTCGTCAGCCTCCAGCAAAACCCATCCTCTCACTCGCGTCGCGTTTACCGTTCGGCATAACGTGCGCATCTCGAACGAAACATACCTTAAATACCACCGTTACATGAGCGCTCAGACAACACACGACGACACACTACACGTGTTGTTGTCCGACCTTGCTCGGTCTATGGCTCCCAGATGTGTAGGGAGAGCGAATTACGATGCGGGAGCCGTGTCCTCCTATTAGGCTGCCGGACTTGATAATGTCGCGGGGCTGCTCTCGTCTATTGACTACGCGCCGCCATCGCTGTCGTGGTGAGCGCTCGTGTTTGGGCCCGGCGTGGTTTGTTTATATGTTGTGTTATATATATATATATATATATATATATATATATATATATATATATATATATATATATATATATATATCTATACATACATATATGATATATATATATATATATATATATATATATATATATATATATATATATATATATTCATAATATATATAAATGATTGATGTCCAAACAATAAACATCACGTTGCAACAATAAACATTCTACATAATATTTACATTTTGCTTACGTTATGTCTGAAAATATCCATTTGTAATGTTTTATTTCTGCGAGTCACTTGGAAATATCACATTTTCTCCTGCTTCATTAAATACATTTTATTTGACCATTCTGACGTTCGTGTTTTGCGTTAGATATTGCCACTGTTTTCATTCAGGGGCGAGAGGAGTACGGTTTTCCTCAAATACAACTGACAGGCGATGAAACTAATGAACGATCTACCAATCTCGGGAATCCACCGGCCGCTGGTGAACTTGTCGACGTCTCAATTGTTTTAGTGCCCGTGACATGGGAAGACACACTACACGCCCTGGTCGCGTGCCATACCCCGAGGCGTGTGTAGTGTGGGGGCTCTCCACTTTAGGTCCATCCGTCCGCCGACAGATTCCCGGGGTCTTCTGGGAAGACGAGCAGCCGATACGAGATCGCCTCTGGCTAGACGGACCTGACTCACGCTAATAATATCGTTCTGACGCCGTATCAGAAGTGGCTCACTAATTCCTAACTAGTCGTCGGCACCTGGCGAACGCTGGCGGCCCGACACGTTGCTTGATAGCAACCGCTTTGCGTAGGAACGAGCGGAATGCGCGGCCTTGATACCGAAATACTCGACAGCTCCGGTTTACTGTTGCAACGCCGCCCGACTCTCACCGGTGTATACTCTGTGCGTGCGCAACACACAACCACTTCCGGTTCTCTCTTGCAACGCCGCTAACGTATCAGTGTTATGTACCCTGTGCGTGGCCAGAACACCACCAGTTCCGGTGTATCAGCGTGCGCGTGGCATTACGGGATGGATCACTGTTCTACTTCCGGAATCAGGATACACGAATACAATTCCAGTGCGTGCGTGCGTGCGTGGTGTGTGTGTGTGCGCGCGTGCGTGGTGTGTGTGTGTGCGTGCGTGCGTGTGTGTGTGTGTGCGTGCGTGCGCGTGTGCGTGTGTGTGTGCGTGTGCGTGTGCGTGTGCGTGTGCGTGTGTGTGTGTTGGTGGGCATGCGTGGTGTGTGTGCTTTCTGTATTGGTAGTGATAACATTTATATTACCCATGACACTGATACAGACAGCAGCATTGCATTGACCATTGCTAAAGGCTGTTCAGACTATCGGCGTATGCGCCCACTATAAGAACAGTTTTCTTGATTCAAATCATGTGTAACAAGGACATAATTCGTATGACAATGTGCGACCAACAGCAACAGCAGCAAAATAACCACCATTACAACTGGTCATCGCTCATCTTTAGAGCTGTTTTATCCCCGACGCGCGTTAATTCATTGTGAATTTGAATGATCAATAGTGGCTGGTGCCTACGTCTGTAGAAACGACGAGCGACCGCAACACACACACACATGTAACATCAGTTATATCTGCAGCCTTGATTCTTGTCCCGATGAAATTCCACCTGTTACCCCAATCAACTTCGGCTCATCGGCCTGCTCGTCCACCTGGCCGGAACAGAAATGTCACGACGATACACTGTGGCCCAAGACGTTGTGGTGCATTTCCACTATCCTTGCCATTACGGAAGTAAGCTGACTTCAAAACCAACGGAGAAATGTACGATTACTTTGTATAGACAGAAAGCATGTTTGTCAGTCGTAACTTCCGTGAAATGTGCTTGACTTCGAAGTCAGAGCAAAAAGCACGTCTAAAGATGGCGTCTAATAACGTATAATAAAAATACGCAGAAGAACAAAATGAAGATGACGAAGACGAAGGTGACATATGAGAAAATCAGGGTTCAATGCAATTAAAACTATAGAGAGAGGGGGGATTGGTGATAGGACACCATGGAACAGTACGAATGGTTCAACAGTACTCTGCCTGACCCTCAAACCCCACTGAAGGGGAAATTAAAGAAAACAAATAATAATATGTGAAGGAGAAGAAAAAGATAATACGAATGGAGAAAGTGAAACGAATTGACAGAGGGGGAACGGAATAGTTGGTGGTCTGGGCTGGTTTGAAAGACATATTTTACAAGTAGAATGAACACATTCCTTGTTGGTTGACATTTGCAACCAATAAGTTGTAATTCCGATCGACAACCAATTGATTGTATCTCAGTGCTGACGATGCCTTCAGAATACATACGTCAAGTCCAACATAACATATATCAGCACCGAGTTATGGTTACTACACCGGAACTGGTGTTTTCGTACTCTGTCTTTCAGCAACAGATCCCTCTCCAGGGGCGCCAAAGACACAACGGTCTTCCCAAACGTTGCTCTCCATCCACGCAACCAAATCCGAGCGTCCTAATTATGTCAGAATTATCTACCTGCCTTGTATATCAGCTGTTGATGTCACTCAAGGAAAATATTGTAATGGAGTCGAGACCTCGACGGTAATCAACTGACACTTGTAATGGGCATCGTACGCCCGCACGCGGAGTGCCCTCTCTCCACGGACACGAGCCATGTAGGAATCCCCGAAGCCGTCGGCTTGTCACAGCTTTCCGTGTCTCGTCGGATAATGCGATGAAACAACAGACGTCTGACATTAATTGAGCAACGGTAATCTGCTATGTAGGCCCTTGAGCCGTCCAATCGTTGACCTATATACATGTATAGGGCGTGCGTATGATTATGTGATGTTATTGTCAACCATCTTGTTTATCCGGAAGCGCCGACAACAGAGGTCAGAGAACGATTTACGCGTAGTGATTACGCGTTACGTTTGAAACATGAATACCCACGTCGCGTCTGGCACCAATTCAAATTAAATTACACGCGGACCCGCGGTCGTTGCAAGTGGATGCTACGCGTAGCGTGGCTGAAATAACATGGCGGGCGGAACAGTCGTTACACGTAATAATAGGGAAAGCAATATGGCGGCCGCTCTTCACGTCAAATAAACCTATCCGATGATCTAGTTCTGATTTTCCTGTTGTCCCTTTAGAGTAAATACTAATATTGGAAATAGGGCTTTTTGTATCTGCACCTATTCTTTGGAATATGCTTCTTTCTAGTGTTTGATCAGTTGAAAATATTGCCAAATTCTCCCGTCATCAAAAATCGTAACCTACATATCTAAACTATCCACCATAATGATATTGTAAATTGTAAATTGTAATTTTTTATAGCACTTATACCCTTTAAAAAGTTCAAGCTCAGAGGTGCAACAAACAAAATAATTTGGCTAGTCACACACGGGGACAGACAAAAGTTGTCATTGGAGCACGGAACCGCCGAAAATGTATGGTGGAAAAACAAATTTCAAACAAATATGTATTCAGTTTTTTTTTACGAAAGGTGTCTATAATTTCAGAAGATATCGTGTGTGTATATATATATATATATATATATATATATATATATATATATATATATATATATATATAATACCGTTTTGTCCCGTTCTGACAGGGCCGTCTTACCCCATACACACCAGGGCTGACTTTTTCACCTTCACATGTAATCCTTTAATATCGCTCCCATATCGATGAAAGTAATTGAAAACGTGTATAGATGTAAGTGCATTAGTACCAGTCGCTGGCTTATCATCACACGGTGGACATGTTAGCATCGATTAGACCGAAGAGTGATTATTAGTTCACAGGGTATGCAAAACCTTAAAAAAGGTTTGTGAACTTACTTTTGGTAGCGTTTGGCCTTGCGATCGCTAAGAGTATTCGCAAAATAGCAGCTTCATGTTCCACTATTCAACGTTAGTTTGTGTTCACTCGTTTGGCAGATAAGACGGGGGGGGGGCCGTATTGCCTCCAGGGGCCGTTTTATTTTAATATTATTAAGTTACTATTATGACGTACTGTGTTCTGCGTTTTACGAATGACAAACAACAACACATCTCAGTTGACGTTTACATTGTCTGTGTGTCACATTGATATATGTCGATATCCTAAATGTGTAGGCAGAAACGGCCTTATTACGTCAAAAACACGTCGGTGTGGTTGACTACTTGTGGTTGGATGTTATGGACGGTTGCGCTGGTTTCATTAGAGGATGCAGGTGATTTGATGTTGCAGATGAATGTTAGCAATATCCTGCTACACGCGTGTGCAGAAACGGCTTTAGTGTGTCAAAGTGGAAATCCCATAAAATGTTCAGACAACAGAAACCATAAATGTACTGGTCTTCTATCGTGCATCGGTTTGTTCATATATACACTGTAATATCTTCGACTTAGGTACGTTGTATAAACACAACATGATGAAATACAAGGTTGCATTCAGCAAAAAGTATACTCTGAAAAATATAATCGACTATCTGTAGCACACGATCCAATAAAACGATAATTCGGGTAAAAACGACAAATCGAAGCTGTATTGTACATGACAGTTTTGCTCTCGCATCGCCGTTTACGATTATCCTATCTCACCAACTAGTCTTGAGATTCAATAATATTACGTCGATATTTATATGTATTCTGTCATATGTTACTAATAAAGGTTTTATTCAAAACGTAAGCAGACATATGATGGAAGGCGTGATCAAATGTAAACATCTGTGCACGCCGGTAACAGTATGTGTTATAACAAAACACCTACACACGTGTCCTTGATCTTAATCTGCCCAGAGTCTAAACGATAATCTACGATTATACGCTAACAACATCCTTATCCGTGCGATCTTTCCGGGATTGTTAACATTGTAACAACATAATTTACTCTCTCGCAGACAGCCTGTAGTGAGTAATTCCGAGAGAATACCTGGCTATAGACAGCGGTGGAAACTTTTGTACGAATATTCTTTGTACATCAAGTACAGCGTGGCTCGACGTTTCCCAAAGAGGTCGAGGCGGTGTTCGATTGAACAGGTCTGCCAGGAAGTAAAGTGTAAAGTGGTTTGAGCAGTCCTAAGAACCGGAAACTGAGCTATATAAGAACCGGAAACTGCGCTATATAATAACTTACGCCATTTTAGTGTTTACATTGATTCACATAAACATGTTCTCATATTACAAAACATTGTCTTCCTTTGTGTTGTATGTAGACTGTATCCTTGCTATACATCGCTAACTTTATCAGTAATTAAAAACCTTGTTTTATATTATCAAATACCCTTCCTTGAACTGACTGGAAATGGGACGTAGCGGGAAGGGGGGTGTGTGGGCACAGAGGAAGTGGGCGATTAATCTCACCAGGATGTGAGAGGTGGGTGGTTCCCGTTAAAATAAATAGGAAAGAGGAGACATCGCAATTCTATTCGGAGGTTGACCCCCTCCCCAGCAAGACTTGAAGGTAAGACCCTGTCACCCACCCCCCTTTCTACCGATATGCCCATTCACCCCCTAGCGTTCCACAGACGACACTGGTGCAACCTGCAACAGCCGTTCCCGAGACGAGGCGAGACGGGCGACGCGAGTTGTCTCATCGATTTGCGTTTACCGTGACGTGTCGCGAATTGCAATCAAACCGATGCGGGTTTGACGCTTGCGATCGGATTCCGCCAGTTCTTTCTTGTCATCTCTGTCCAACGCAACGCAACGCAACGCAACGCAACGCAACGCAACGCAACGCAACGCAACGCAACGCAACGCAACGCAACGCAACGCAACGCAACGCAACGCAACGCAACGCAACGCAACGCAACGCAACGCAACGCAACGCAACGCAACGCAACGCAACGCAACGCAACGCAACGCAACGCAACGCAACGCAACGCAACGCAACGCAACGCAACGCAACGCAACGCAACGCAACGCAACGCAACTGACCACGTGACGTCAGCGACAAAGACACCGGATGTAGGTGACAGCGCCTGTGCTGGCGAGCCACACATCGCACAAACAACGAACGAAACGCTGCCAGCGGCCATTTCGTGACACCGCAAACATCGGCGCTGTTGTTTACAGTTGGTGTAAAAACCTGCGCGCTGTGATTGATTTTAACGGGTCATTCTGTGATTAATTTTTAATGGGAAACATCGCCAACACGACGCGCATTCACCAGAGGCGTTTGACGCTTCCGCTAACAGTATTATCGGTGACATTTCCAATAACCATTTATCGCCTCTTGTGAGACGCTCTTTTATGCACATTGGTGTTTCTTTTTTTCTCCAAAATGTCAAGAATCCGAGATACCCACTAAGGAAGTGATTGATTAGTCGCACAAATGAACGTGGTTGCACGGTATGATTAATGACGTCAGCAAAACACATGGTTCGCTAGCTTAATACCTGCGCAAGCGTAAATGGACTGGTTTTATTACCGCAAGAACTGTGTTTTATAACGGCGCACACTCACTCCCAGAGAGACGCCGAGGGAAACGGCGATTATTGCCAGGCGCGGCTGAGAAAATATGTTTTATTCCCGACGTGTTTGCGTTATGTCTATACACGCGCCGACGTGTGTTTGCACAGACGAGCATTAGGCCTTAGCTGTGACAACACAGCTTGTTCGGAGAGAACTTAATGATGTTTTACACAAGACTATGTTTGTTTGGAATGCCGGGTGTGACGTAGTAGATTGGCTACGTTTATGGTGCAGGTAGGTGTCGCCACTATCCATGGGAGCCGTATGCAAATTGATAACAAACAGCTCCACAAACAGGCATTATTTTTAGCATTCAAACTCAGGTCTTAGGAGGTTTCCTCCAAACTGCCCAAACTTGGGCTAACGCAGGAGTTGTCCTTCTCTAGAATTAGTGAGTCCACTGCAGGTTACACATTTACCCCGTGTGGACGTGGGATCGTTTATCTCCCCTGGCTTAGACACCACACAGAAGGGACCACTGGCTTTTTAGTGTCTCTATCGAAAGACATACAAATGTGGGGTGAACGAAATTGCCTAAGTTTCGAAACGGCGGTAGATGGGTTTGATTGACAGTCCGGCGTTCTACCACGCGACCACCGCTCCACAACTTCAAGTAATGTGCTAATTTTAGACATATTGATACAATAACCCTAAATGCCATTATAGCCTATGGTTTTACTTTTCAATAACGTATGGTCCGTCAATAATAATCACTCCAGTGTCGCGCGACTACAAATAATATACATTATTGATAAAGTCACACGTGTAGTGATCACGTTTTGTGTCAACAGACCGCCTCGCATGCCTTCACTGCATAGGCGTTTCCGAGAAATAACTTCCTAAGATATTGATGCGTCCCGCTGTTCCGTGCAGTTTCTTGACGTTTCTCCATGGCCGGCTCCCAGCAAATCACTTTTTATGACTGATAATCAATATACGACCGACAAGGCGTGCACAGAATCACTGCGCGCTGAGACGATAAATTTAGGGTAGGCGCCGGCAAAATGAACACACCGGGAAAGACCGTTTTGATATCAAGATTTAACGAGATTGCCACCTAGAGAATCAACTCTAGATGGCAGGTGGACAAGGAAGCCCTTTGGCTTATCGAGAGTCCAACCTATCTATCTAAATGTACACCGCCCTTCTTAGGTATATGTCGATTGTTTTTAAAACATATTAATAATACTAGCACCTACACAATCAGCCGATAATCTGTTCCATTCGTTTACTGTTCTTTGTGAAAATTTGAATTTTCTAATCTCTAATCTACACTCCTTCTTTGCTAATGTAATTCCATGTCCTCTAATCCCTCTCTTTCTTAATCGAAAAAATTATTTTTGTCAATATTTTCATACCCATTCAATTTTTAAACACTTCTGTCTGATCTCTTCTCAATATCTCTAGCATTGTTAAACCACATTCTTTTTGACGCATTTCATAACTAATATTCCTGAGCTTTTGTATCATTTTGGTTGCTCTCCTTTGTACTCTTTCTAGCATATCAATATCCTTCTTGCGATATGGCTCCATGTTTGTATACAATAATCTAAATGAGGCCTAACCATTGTTTTGTACAGCGGTATTATTAGTTCCTTTTCCTTGTACACTATATTTCGCCTAATTAGTTCAAAGACAAATTGGTTTCTCTTCGCATATTGCACTTTTACAATTTGCCGGACGCTGTAATTGTAAATACGTGGCATAGTGGTTCACGTAATAGAACGCGCCCTATGACTGTCGAGTTCCCATACAACGGAATGAAAATATAGTAGTAGTAGTAGTAATAAAAATAATAATAAATTCTATTGCGCCTAAATCCTTAGAAACCTAGCTCAAAGGCACACCAAGATAAAAGGATTTACCAATCTCAAAATCGGAAAGTGCATTCAAATTGTCGACAGATACGCCAGGCAGCAATGATACCAGTTGCTATTTATTGTACATTCCTGATTATTGGAGTTAGCCAAATCAAATCCTCCAAGTATCGTTCCAACTAGATGTAACTTCTCATCAACTTTTGTCTATGCGTTCACATCGTATATTATCCGTATATTTTATACATCTTATACTGCAAAACACTACATAAATTAGACATTAGTTAAACGTTATTCACTAGTGAGATTGTATTGAACAAAAACTACCTACTTTACGGAACCAACCCGGTGTGCGCGTGAATGCACGTCACGTCCTGGTCCACTTGTACGAATGTGTGTTTTACTTGAGAGGCATGCCATGCGTATTTCTATACTATAGTATTATTATCAATCAATTATTTTTCCATGACATGTATTTTTATCTTAGCATCTCTTACTTGTATTTTATGTGTACACATTATATGTATAGATATGGTCGTTTGTCTGAAATAATGACAAACATAATAACATTACCACTAACACTAACATTAACAATGACAATTGTTATTATTATTATTATTAATGTTATTGTTAATGTTATTATTATTGTTATCATTTTTAATGGTGTCAGGGTTCAGCGATATGACCTATACACACTGTCATAGGTATTCGCGAGGCAGTGAAGTACACAGACATAAGCCATCGTTCACGCGAGGACGCGAAAGGACGTAGGAACTTAGGCCTACATGTTCGGACATTGGTCACGGCTCAGTCCACAACTGGACGGATAACGACAAAGCTGCTGTTTATCGCCCGATAGCGATACACAGCAGACAGGAGGTCGCTACTTACGGTGCAGCAATCGTTCCACGAATTCGAGGTTAGTCGGGACAGGTTAGCCGACTACCTACTTCCTGTCATGACTCAAAGACAAGCAGCAATGCTTTAGTAGCACATCGTACGTCGCCATGTCGAATTAAGCCAACACGTACATTGGCTAGTATCGGAATCTGCGTATGCTAAGATACGGCTGTAAGAAGTTCAACCAGTCTAGATTGTACGGAATTAGCCGCTGCCTTGTTCGCTCTTGTTCGCTCTTGTTCGCTCTTGTTCGCTCTTGTTCGCTCTTGTTCGCTCTTGTTCGCTCTTGTTCGCTCTGTACATAACATCGAGGTCTTTATATACTTCGGGTCAGGGGAGTGTGTTCCAAACATGGAGATCTTCCGTGGGTTTGGGTCAACATGAAGTAAATTTCACAATGAGCCAAACCTTGTACGACCTAACAAACCGTTGATGATTACTTTACGTGTGTGATATTTCAGTAGTTACGTTTTAGCGGAGCGATCACTGCACACGCTAAGTAATTAGTTAAGCATGTTACACAACCATCTATAAGAACAGTTTTGTTACGCCAGAGACTAAAATGTGAACGTAATAAAATAATAATAATATGTTCACATTATTATTTAACATGTAGATAAAAAGTTCGACCCGAACAGAGGGTTCCTGCAATCTGGATCAGGGGAATTTGCAACGTCATGAGTGGTCAACACCAGCCTGCCTGCTGACTTCATTTGTATGAAAATCATTTTTGCTAATATCAAGCGGTCACTTAGGTCCACTGTACGACTTACGCTAACAATGTCTAAAAACACAAGTTGTTGTGCTGACAGAGACCTGTGGTCTCAAATTGTGTATGTGTTATTGATTAAGAGTTATATGCACACAGTACGCATACCTTCGTAGTGCGGACAATGACCTGCTGTCTTTAAGGTTCGTGGGTGCTATTGATTACACGTTCTGTACAAGTACTTGTCATTGTCTGTAGCCAGGTAACTCATTCAAACAGCCGACTGAATTGGAGCAACGTAGAGCGAACGAACTTGCCCAATTTTCGAAACAGCAGCAAAAAGATTCGACTCCGAGATCTTTTAGCAGGTGCTAACAAAAGGTGTCTAACTTGTTTTTATTATGCAGTTTATGAGTGTCACACTTATGTCCACTACCACGCAGTTGTTTTGGGCTCAATAAGGGATTTCGCCTTAGCGAGTGTCTGTACCCGGCCCGGCCCGGCCCGGCCCGGCCCGGCCCGGCCCGGCCCGGCCCGCCTCATCTCATCTGCCATACATACATACATACATACATACATACATACATGCATACATGAATACATACATACATACATACATACATACATACATACATACATACATACATACATACATACATACATACATACAAAATACACCACATAACACATCACATAACATACATCACATACAAATCATCATACATACATACATACATACATACATACATACATAAATACATACATACATACATACATACATACATACATACATACATACATACATACATACATACATACATACATACACATACATACATACATACATACATACATACATACATACATGCACACACAACAACAACAACACACACACAACTACACATAAAACACAACACACACACACACACACAACACAACAACACACACACACACACACACACACACACACACACACACACACACACACACACACACACACACACACACACACACACACACACACACCACAACACACAACACACATACACACATACACACATAATATATATATATATATATATATATATATATATGAAATAAAAATACTATCGTAACATAAATTATTAATACATATTCATCATCAAATACTTAGTAATTATTAATAAATCATTAAGAAAAACCATTATTTGTGTTAGCATTATCGTCCTTCACACACACCAACACCGTGACTGCGACCGTTCGTTGGTCAGAATTAATGAATGGATCGCTGACAAGTCTGAACGCTCGGCATATATGCAATAGAGAGTTGCCGTTGCACCGCGCGACCGCGGCTAGGAGAGACACGTTTCGACGGCTTATTACACGCCCAGTGCCGACGCAACGCTTGCTGAGCGACGGCGAGAACTGTATTGGTGATGTGGTATCGATCTGTGGTAATGTTTTCTTGAACGTGTCCATCAAACACCGCCCGTGCAGTATGCGCGCTACTTGTGTTGTGAAGATCCGTGTGATGATCGCGGCATTAACTGCAAACAACCTGATCGTGCACGCTAAGAAAATCGATCACCCTCTGAGAGCACATCACAATGGCGCGCTCTCTCCAGGGTGGTGCTGAGTCTTCATTTCCAGACGGTATGTGCGTGGTTATTTAATGCAACGCTCGCGCTAATTTACACACTCAAGGCGCAAGTCGAGTACATCGTAGAAAAGTATGTAAAGGCGCATAAACCTATCCCTCGCACGTAGCGGTGACCCCAATATGGCGTCCAACCCAGGTGATGCGCCGTTTTCCGTGGCTCTAGTCAGCAGTCGAAGCCGCTCAATCCCGGCCGCGAAACTCCCGTAGCGAGAACGATTTATGAAGTCTTACTACTCTCTTGTGATAACTCGCTCCAACGGACAGCTGGATCTAATGTGTTTTTCAAGAACCTCTGTACTGGTTATGTGCGGGATGTTCAACGGCTACAGAGAAATACCTCATACGTTAGAGGCTTCATTCAAGAGCGTGTGCGTGTGCGTGTGCGTGTGCGTGTGCGTGTGCGTGTGCGTGTGCGTGTGCGTGTGCGTGTGCGTGTGCGTGTGCGTGTGCGTGTGCGTGTGCGTGTGCGTGTGCGTGTGCGTGTGCGTGTGCGTGTGCGTGTGCGTGTGCGTGTGCGTGTGCGTGTGCGTGTGCGTGTGCGTGTGCGTGTGCGTGTGCGTGTGCGTGTGCGTGTGCGTGTGCGTGTGCGTGTGCGTGTGCGTGTGCGTGTGCGTGTGCGTGTGCGTGTGCGTGTGCGTGTGCGTGTGCGTGTGCGTGTGCGTGTGCGTGTGTGCGTGTGCGTGTGCGTGTGCGTGTGCGTGCGTGTGCGGGTGCGGTGCGGTGCGGTGCGGTGCGGTGCGGGTGCGGGTGCGGTGCGGGTGCGGTGGGGTGCGTGTGCGTGGCGTGTGCGTTTGCGTGTTTGCGTGTTTGTGTGTTTGTGTGTTTGTGTGTTATGTGTATGTTTGGTGCGTCTGTGTATCTGTGTCTCTGTGCGTGGTGTGTGTGTGTGTGTGTGTGTGTGTGTGTGTGTGTGTGTGTGTGTGTGTGTGTGTGTGTGTGTGTGCGTGCGTATGAGCGTGCGTGCGCGTGTGCGGCGTGATGATAGCATGGTTGCTGATAAAAAAAATGCCCTAACAAGTTAAAGCAACAAAGTATTTGACCCTTGTAGTCAGCAACCGGGGACATCAGACACAACGGCACAACTGATAAACTCAGTCGCAGGTGCTACCACTGAAATGTTCTCCCATCATAACTTCGACGCAGCGATGAATTGGCGTCTGCTCGACAAATCTAACAAGTTAACCCGGACGACGTTCATGTTAATCTAGGAAGAACATCGACATGACGGAAACTAGTGTTTGCGTTGCCGAATGTAATTCGAAATATTTCTTTTCTGCATGCACTCTATGCGTCAGCGCGGCACTCCTTTCAGATTTGGGACGGATTCAAAGGCACCTAGACCCAATTTTACTGGGGCCTACTTCCACGATAAGTCGACCTAAGGCAACGCAGTATTTGAGACCGTTTCTGCGCTGCACCAGTGGCGTCATAAACACAATAGCAATCAGCATATTTGTATTTGCCCAAACGAGACAGAAGTGGGACTGTGTACGATTATGTGCTGGGAGAATCGTGATCCAGATCAAAGCACTGCCTGGTTTCGTCATCAGTGTAGACAAACCTCATTGTGGTGCGGGGATGCCGAATTAGAATGATCTCGTCGTGTAGTTGTTTCGTACCGTGGCCAAGTCCTTCACTAAACATTGTTCCGGTTCACTCAGCTATGTGACTGAACACGTGGCTATAGGCAGTGGCGAACATTTGTATACGATTACCGCAATAAATGCAGTATGGCTTAATACTTCTTAAAGAAGTCGAGATAAGAAAGAAAGAGCGCAAAGGGAATGGATAAACTGTAGAGTACTCTAAGCAGATCAAAGAAATAGATACACACAGAAATGTCTAAGAATGGGCGTGTTACCTTTGATGAGCAGCAATATCTGCATCCACGTGATTTGTCGTTTCAATATTGGCCATCTGCATAAGATACCACACTCGATCAAGTAGTTAATTGGCTGCCGGGCTCATTACTAGACCGTCGGTTCACGCCCGTCGAGTGAGTGTCGTTAGCTGCTCGAGGCCTCTTGGCTGGTGGCAAGGACGTCTTGTCGTCGCGGCCAACACAATGGCGGACTCCGACGTTAACGTCTGATGCACGTCTTTTGACGTGTGGACGTCGTTGCCGCGTTAGAAACAACCAACGCCATCACTGTGACGTCACTCGGCGTGGTGTGTCCAGATCAAGAAGGTAATACAATGATGATAACAGAAATACAAAGAGCGCTCAGGCGCTGTGTTCAAAGGTACACCAAATGGATATTTCAGGATGTCACGTTGTCATATTCGGGTGGTGGCATATCAATATGTTATGTACTGTTGCCACGGTTCATACTGCCTCTGAACGTTACAACTCGCCGTAGCTTGTCTGCGGATATGTAAACAGTAAAGGTGAGTTCTTATGCAACGCAATACCCCGTCCACAAGACAGCTCGGGACTTTAACACTTTACTCCCTGGCAAACATGTTCTCGACTTCTCTAGGAAGTATTCAGCCATGCGGCAATTACTATGCGACGACTGGCCATAGTCATATATCTATGACCGTCAATGGACGCCTAACCATTGTATATGGTGAACTGAGGCAACGTGTAATGAACGAAATGTCAAAAGCAAGATGATGATGAGAATACGGATTATCTCAATTGAAATTCGGATATGCTAATCACCATGCCACCGCGTCCCGATCTGGTAGACGACGACACAACAGGCGACGTGCCATGCGGGACTGGCATTTGGCTAGCGAGAGGAGCGGACCCTTGACCCGTTTTAGCCCACCTGTTGTGGGGACCAATCCACCTCCAACTAATATCACTTCCCGCCTATCTCGAGGCCAAGCACTACCCCCTCACCTAACGGCAAGTCTCACACACACCCTTTCTATTTGCTGTAGCGATTACGCAAAGCGCTGTGGCGCAGTGCGTAGGATCTCGGAGAATCGAAGTTGGAATACTGTGCTGCTGTGTCGAACTACTGACAAACCAATTCATTCTACGTTGATCAAGCTCACTCGGCTGTAGACACTGGTGGATATTTCAACATTTTCAATTCAATTATATTTCAACACCACATATAAAATTCAAACAAAGTAAATTCAGGGGTGCTTACATGTAAAAGTAAAAATAGGTTACGAATGTAAACGTTACATTACAACACAGTGTATATAGGACCTCTCTACTACAACAGATCAGCAGATTAAAAGTTCACATTGCGGTAATAAACAATTGAGTAAAACGCCTCTTTAAACAAATTTGTTTAAGTCCTTCCTAAAAAGTCGCGAATCACATTGTATTCTGAGATGTAATGGAAGCGTGTTCCAGAGTGATGGTCCTGCGCAAGAAAAAGCTCGTCGGCCGAAGCGTTCGAGGTTAATCGTAGCAACGCCAACGAGGGGCTGGTCAGTCGAACGGAGACTGCGGTAAGGAACATAGGCGGTGCACATCAAAGGTAAGTTCTAGAATAACGAGATATCTAATAATCACCACGCCTGTGAGATTATTCAGAGCGCCACACACTTCACCGCAGACCTGTTCCATCACAACCTTGGCTTTCTGTGAAGAATTCAGCCACGCTGCAATTAAATACACAAAATACTGCCTATATCCAGGTATTCATTAATGATTTTATACAGCCGGATGAACTAAAGCAACATGGAGTGGTCGAAATTGTCTTAGGATCGAAACGGCCCAGCAAAATGATTTGAACCCAGATTATATCGATGGAGACGTTTTACCCACTGCACTGCCGTGTCACAGAGTACTCAGTCTCTGTACCACTTCACACAACAAAGGCTATAAAGTGTCGTTCTAATAATGACAAGATATAATAAAATTGGCGGAGATGGACAGAAAGTGGAGGGGGGCAGGAGGGAGGATGACCGATAATACGACGGGAGAGAGATCTGGAAAGATGGGAGGAGAATGGAGAACAACAGTAACAGATAGAAGTAGTTGGTGACTGGTGGTAAAGGACGCTGTGAAAGCAAAGTGAGGAGATGAAACAAAAGACGAAGAAAAGATGACAGTAACCATGGCCAACCTCACCCCTGACGACAGAGACAACAAGACGTGAACAACAGACAACACCTCATGGCAGTTTGGGAAATAGCCAACATTAGGGAAGGGAAATCCAAATGTAACTACCACGAAACACCACGGGTGATTCCAGTGTGTGCTGTACGGGACCCGCGCCAGCTGGAAACTGCAATCACGGCAGCGCCTGATCTGGTCGGCTGATACCCCGACAGCCGCCGTGGGCCGAGGGCGGACGAAGCCTCGCACAGACAGCAGAACACGCCGCCCCGTGAAGGTCACATTCCGCCAGCGGCCATCAACACCGTATCGGTTCTATCGAGGTTCCTAGCTCCCACGTGGCGCGGATTTAGCGATTGGCAAACACACGCCAAGGTCTGCTCAAGGCTCGAGGCGACGCAACGTCGTAAGATTACGTCGTCGGCGCGTACGCACGGTATGATCTGTTCACATACAGATCGACGTCGTAAGATTACATGGTAGCTTCGTTTGTACGGTATGATCTACACCAATACAGACAGGCGTCGAGGGATTACGTCGTCGGCTCGTACGCACGGTATGAGCTGTACCAAAATAGACCGACGTCTTACAATTACGTCGTAGCTTCGTTTTTGCACGGTAATATATATATATATATATATATATATATATATATATATATATATATATATATATATATATATATATATATATATACAAATACACACACAGCGTAAGATTGCGTCGTCGCTCTTGTGCACAGTATGAGCTGTACCGGGGTCGTTAGATTACGCGGTAGCTTCATTTGAACGTTATGAACTGTGCCGATACGGTCCGACGCCGTAAGATTACTTGGTACCTCCGTTTGTACGATATGAACTGTACCAATACAGACCAGCTTCGTAAGGTTACGTTGTGGTTTAATTTGCACTGTATGAGCTGTATCAATATTCACCGGCGTCATAAGATTGCATCGTGGCTTCGTTTGCATTTTGTGGGTTGTAGCCTGTACCGATACAGACCGACGTCGTAAGATTATGTCGTAGCTTCGTTTGCACGGTATGAGCTGTACAAATACAGACCGACGTCGTAAGATGACGTCGTAGCTTCGTTTGTACGGTATGAGCTGTACGTGCACAGAACGACGTTGTAAGGTTACGTCATGTCTTCGTATGAAGATATTCTCAGTACGTGAACTCGCAAACCGTCGAAGTACAACTACCGCGATGAGGCCAGTAACAAAGCAATACAGAGCAACGTCGTACGATTACGTTGTAGGTCTACTTGCACGATGTCACCCGGATCCGGGCTAATATTGACACTACACAGTAAGATTACGTTAAACATATTTTGACCTGCAATGTTTGATATATTCAGCTGTCCCGGGCCATACTTTCATCATTTCGTCAGTGCACCAATTTAAAGCCTGGCATACGTGTCACGGTGCGTCTCGATTGCATGGCGTTCGTCTTCAGGGCACTGTTTATCCTGCCTTTTTAGAAATAGTAGACTACCAAATCTATTTTATATTTAGAAAGGTAGCTGCAGACAATTAATTGCGTCGTGGGAGTTATATCCGTTACGAAGCGACACGTCGCGTCGCGTCGCGTCGCGTCGCGTCGCGTCGCGTCGCGTCGCGTCGCGTCGCGTCGCGTCGCGTCGCGTCGCGTCGCGTCGCGTCGCGTCGCGTCGCGTCGCGTCGCGTCGCGTCGCGTCGCGTCGCGTCGCGTCGCGTCGCGTCGCGTCGCGTCGCGTCGCGTCG
The DNA here is from genome assembly GCA_025642075.2 of Ridgeia piscesae. Lineage (NCBI taxonomy): Eukaryota > Metazoa > Annelida > Polychaeta > Sabellida > Siboglinidae > Ridgeia > Ridgeia piscesae. Next base: position 246,950 of record JAODUO010000083.1, on the reverse strand, counting down.
CGTGGTGACGTGTATACCGAGGGCAAGAGCCTAACAACATCGTAACCTTTCTGCACCTTTCGAATATGTCTCACGTGTATGACTCAACGCAAACTGCCCACTAGTCACGAACAACGGACCGACAGCTGAGATGATATCGCGACGACTAACTACGTAAAAGTCGAACTCAATTACTCTAACGCTGTCACAGGTCTAGTCAGCGCCTCGCTAACTTGGTTTGACAGCTGAGATGTACATCTGAAAGCCGCCAGCAGGAAGGATGAGGCGGTAGCAAGGCGTGGTAACATTGCCGCAGTTCAGCTTCAACGGACGTGCCTGTGTTAGCATGGGCGACCTGTATAGCCTGTGTTAGGAGATCCGGGGACCATTTCACTAGCGTTGGACAGAGCTCGTAAAGCCGATTTTGCACATTAAGATCAATTTTGATCCTTAACAGTGATCTGGAATACCTCACGAAAACTGTCAACACCATGAGTCGCCAGCGGGACGTTCTCACTGGGTCGACACCATGAGTCGCCAGCGGGACGTTCTCACTGGGTCGACACCATGAGTCGTCAGGGGGACGTTCTCACTGGGTCGACACCATGAGTCGTCAGGGGGACGTTCTCACTGGGTCGACACCATGAGTCGTCAGGGGGACGTTCTCACTGGGTCGACACCATGAGTCGTCAGGGGGACGTTCGGTCACCATGAGCGTCAGGGGGACGTCTCATGGGCACATGAGTCGTCAGGGGGACGTTCTCACTGGGTCGACACCATGAGTCGTCAGGGGGACGTTCTCACTGGGTCGACACCATGAGTCGTCAGGGGGACGTTCTCACTGGGTCGACACCATGAGCCGTCAGGGGGACGTTCTCAATGGGTCGACACCAAGAGCCGTCAGGGGGACGTTCTCATTGGGTCGACACCATGAGTCGTCAGGGGGACGTTCTCACTGGGTCGACACCAAGAGCCGTCAGGGGGACGTTCTCACTGGGTCGACACCATGAGTCGTCAGGGGGACGTTCTCACTGGGTCGACACCATGAGTCGTCTGGGGGACGTTCTCATGGGTCGACACCATGAGTCGCCAGCGGGACGTTCTCACTGGGTCGACACCATGAGCCGTCAGGGGGACGTTCTCAATGGGTCGACACCATGAGCGTCAGGGGGACGTTCTCACTGGGTCGACACCATGAGCCGTCAGGGGGACGTTCTCAATGGGTCGACACCATGAGTCGTCAGGGGGACGTTCTCACTGGGTCGACACCAAGAGCCGTCAGGGGGACGTTCTCATTGGGTCAACACCATGAGTCGTCAGGGGGACGTTCTCACTGGGTCGACACCATGAGCGTCAGGGGGACGTTCTCATTGGGTCACACCATGAGTCGTCAGGGGGACGTTCTCATTGGGTCAACACCATGAGCCGTCAGGGGGACGTTCTCATTGGGTCAACACCATGAGTCGTCAGGGGGATGTTCTCACTGGGGCGACACCATGAGTCGTCAGCGGGACGTTCTCACTGGGTCGACACCATGAGTCGTCAGGGGGACGTTCTCAATGGGTCGACACCAAGAGCCGTCAGGGGGACGTTCTCATTGGGTCAACACCATGAGTCGTCAGGGGGATGTTCTCACTGGGTCGACACCATGAGTCGTCAGGGGGACGTTCTCATTGGGTCAACACCATGAGTCGTCAGGGGGATGTTCTCACTGGGTCAACACCATGAGCCGTCAGGGGGACGTTCTCACTGGGTCGACACCATGAGTCGCCAGCGGGACTTTCTCACTGGGTCGACACCAAGAGCCGTCAGGGGGACGTTCTCAATGGGTCGACACCATGAGCCGTCAGGGGGACGTTCTCACTGGGTCAACACCATGAGCCGTCAGGGGGACGTTCTCACTGGGTCACACCATGAGCGTCAGGGGGACGTTCTCATGGGTCAACACCATGAGTCGTCAGGGGGACGTTC
>JAODUO010000083.1:222500-235000 GCA_025642075.2 Ridgeia piscesae | reverse complement strand
AACGATTTTCGTCGCCGAATTTAACCGTTCATCAGCATAACATTGCAGATTTCATACACAACACGAGCTGGACATCCGACGTGGTCTGGTGATATAAGGACACTGCATGGCACAACTAGTCGTAGTTATATTTTCAATGCATTAATGGTTCTCAATAAAACTGGATTGCGCAGACACATCTCTCGTCTACATATCGGAGATCTGCCGTTTTACGACAACAGGAAGTGGTTTGCTTCCTGTATTCCGGCCGGCTCCGATAGGGGGCGTGCGTCCCGGGTGCTCCGTGAGTGAGATTTATTCAGCGACAGGTGCGCCTCTCCACCGACCAACGCTATATTTACAAGACCCGTTCGAACCGTCGTTTCGTGTCCAAATGGCGGCTCCGACAACGATGAACACGCGCTGGGCTATTTACGGTCGGCGCTGGGGAGAGAACCGAATAACTGCGACTTGGGCCTACTACAGTCGGCGAATTGGTTATGTGCCTCGTCCGAAGGGAATTGTTTGTGATGTTCTGTGTGCAGAATTTGTCTGTATTCAATATGCTGGTGGTGGTGGCGGTGGTTGTGGTTGTGGTTGTGTTGATGGTTGTAGTGATTGTGGTAACGGTCGTCGCCGTCGCCGTCGCCGTCGCCGTCGCCGTCGCCGTCGCCGTCGCCGTCGCCGTCGCCGTCGCCGTCGCCGTCGCCGTCGCCGTCGCCGTCGGCGTCGGCGTCGGCGTCGGCGTCGGCGTCGGCGTCGGCGTCGGCGTCGGCGTCGGCGTCGGCGTCGTGTTAAAGTAATTATGGTCGTTGTTGTAGTTGTATGATGTCTAATTTTGCTTCATTCACTCATCCACCTTCAAATAATATATGTTTATGGTGATGTAGTACACATAATTTTGTTTCAATCAAATGACATGCCTTATCAATAGACTGTTCAGGAGGAGCAATGTTAACGGTAATTATAACGGTAACGTAACGGTAACGTAACGGTACACAATGACAAGAACGGTTCTTCATAACGGGTCGCCTAGCTTATTGCAGCTTAACTTAAACGAGCCCTTTGCTGAAGCATCAAAATGTGAACCCTTATTGCGAAATGGCCGATGGCTGGATGCACGTGTACCGCGGTTGTAGATAAAAACAACGAATGTGCAAGTCGCGGATTGAAGCGAAACATGTGGCTAGAAAGAGAATGAGCTGGGGAAAAGTTTTACAACATTAAGGTAACCAGACTTAAGATGGCAGGTAAGGTCAGGTGAAAGTACATAACCTGCTAGTATGTACAGCATGAACCAGAGAGCTTCAGGCTGTATATTATAACCAGTCGGTAAAAACACGTGCTCAAACAAGCATCGTCACTGACGAGAATGGGTGTGCGAAAATGCAGCGTTTGCTCTGGTTTTCAGTCAGATGCTAGCAGCTTTCGCTTCTCATGAGACAGTCCCCTATATTGGTACGTCACGTGACCACATTGGCAGGTAGGTAGCGCTCAAAATGGTTGCTATCGGTTACAGTTTGCAGGGCAGAAATAAATGCACTATTTCTAAGCGAGTTGTGCATAAGTCGACGGACGCGTCGAGCTCGGCTACAAATACAGACCAGAGGAGTGACTCAAGTCTCCATCTCGTGTTGATGGAGGGCGTGGTGCGGGTAGTGGCTGGGTCATAGTTGGTGTGGTTGTGGTAGGGCCATTGGTTGTGGTCGTTGTAGTATTGTGGTGGTTGTAATTGTGGTTGGGTCGATGGTTGGATTGATAACTGTGTCCAGGTTGTTGTAGTTATTGATGGTTTGATAGCTGTGTCCTGGTTGTTGTAGTTATTGATGGTTTGATATTTGTGTCCTGGTTGTTGTAGTTATGAATGGGTCGATATCTACGTCCTGGTTGTTGTAGTTATGGATGGTTTGATATCTGTTTTCTGGTTGTTGTAGTTATGGATGGTTTGATATATGTGTTCTGGTTTTTGTAGTTATGGGTGGTTTGATATTTGTGTTCTGGTTGTTGTAGTTATGGATGGTTTGATATATGTGTTCTGGTTGTTGCAGTTATGGATGGTTTTATATATGTGTTCTGGTTTTTGTAGTTATGGATGGGTTGATATCTGTGTCTAGGTTGTTGTAGTTATGAATGGGTCGATATCTGTGTTCTGGTTGTTGTAGTTATGGATGGGTTGATATCTGTGTCCAGGTTGTTGTAGTTATGAATGGGTCGATATATGTGTTCTGGTTGTTGTAGTTATGGATGGGTTGATATCTGTGTCCAGGTTGTTGTAGTTATGAATGGGTCGATATATGTGTCCTGGTTGTTGTAGTTATGGATGGTTTGATATCTGTTTTCTGGTTGTTGTAGTTATGGATGGTTTGATATTTGTGTTCTGGTTGTTGCAGTTATGGATGGTTTTATATATGTGTTCTGGTTGTTGCAGTTATGGATGGTTTTATATATGTGTTCTGGTTGTTGTAGTTATGGATGGGTTGATATCTGTGTCCAGGTTGTTGTAGTTATGAATGGGTCGATATATGTGTCCTGGTTGTTGTAGTTTTGGGTGGGTCGATATTTGTGTTCTGGTTGTTGTAGTTATGGATGGTTTAATATCTGTGTTCTGGTTGTCGTAGTTATGGATGGGTCGATATCTGCGTTCTGGTTGTTGTAGTTATTGATGGTTTGATATCTGTGTCCAGGTTGTTGTAGTTATGAATGGGTCGATATCTGTGTCCTGATTGTTGTAGTTTTGGGTGGGTTGATATTTGTGTTATGGTTGTTGTAGTTATGGATGGTTTAATATCTCTGTTCTGGTTGTTGTAGTTATGGATGGGTGGATATCTGCGTTCTGGTTGTTGTAGTTATGGATGGTTTGATATCTGTGTTCTGGTTGTTGTAGTTATGGATGGTTTGATATCTGTGTTCTGGTTGTTGTAGTTATGGATTGGTTGATATATGTGTCTTGGTTGTTGTAGTTATGGATGGTTTGATATCTGTGTTCTGGTTGTTGTAGTTATGGATGGTTTGATATTTGTGTTCTGGTTGTTGTAGTTATGGATGGGTCGATATCTGTGTCTTGGTTGTTGTAGTTATGGATGGTTTGATATCTGTGTTCTGGTTGTTGTAGTTATGGATGGTTTGATATCTGTGTTCTGGTTGTTGTAGTTATGGATTGGTTGATATATGTGTCTTGGTTGTTGTAGTTATGGATGGGTCGATATTTGTGTTCTGGTTGTTGTAGTTATGGATGGGTCGATATTTGTGTCTTGGTTGTTGTAGTTATGGATTGGTTGATATATGTGTCTTGGTTGTTGTAGTTATGGATGGGTCGATATTTGTGTTCTGGTTGTTGTAGTTATGGATGGGTCGATATCTGTGTCCTGGTTGTTGTAGTTATTGATGGTTTGATATATGTGTCCAGGTTGTTGTAGTTATGAATGGGTCGATATCTGTGTCCTGATTGTTGTAGTTTTGGGTGGGTTGATATTTGTGTTCTGGTTGTTGTAGTTATGGATGGTTTTATGTATGTGTCCGGGTTGGTATAGTTATGTATGGTTTGATATTTGTGTTCTGGTTGTTGTAGTTGTGTATGGTTTGATATTTGTGTCCTGTTTGTTGTAGTTATGGATGGGTCGATATTTGTGTTCTGGTTGTTGTAGTTATGGATGGGTTGATATTTGTGTTCTGGTTGTTGTAGTTATGGATGGGTTGATATGTGTCCTGGTTGTTGTAGTTATGGATGGGTCGATATTTGTGTTCTGGTTGTTGTAGTTATGGATGGGTTGATATGTGTCCTGGTTGTTGTAGTTATGGATGGGTTGATATTTGTGTTCTGGTTGTTGTAGTTATGGATGGGTTGATATATGTGTCCTGGTTGTTGTAGTTATGGATGGTTTGATATTTGTGTTCTAGTTGTTGTACTTATGGATGGGTTGATATGTGTCCTGGTTGTTGTAGTTATGGATGGGTTGATATATGTGTCCTGGTTGTTGTAGTTATGGATGGTTTGATATTTGTGTTCTGGTTGTTGTACTTATGGATGGGTTGATATATGTGTTCCAGTTGTTGTAGTTATGGATGGGTCGATATTTGTAGTAGCTGTTTTAGGAGCGATTGCAAGTCAACACAGGCAAATATACAATTTGTTATGAATTCTAATTTGATTTGTATGCATTCACAATCGTGACTGTTTCAGTGCATTTGCATTAGTTTTCTTGAATGCGTAACCGAATATTTTTCCTTTGAATACGATTCCCAAAGTGTGATTTTTCAAAACCCAAGGAAATGCATTACAAAGTTGTGTCGTTGTTTTAGACGACTAGTACTGCATCGTGTCAGATCAGAGTACATTGGTGTTTATAACGTTTCATATTCCCCACAAAAATATTAATGAAACTAAAAACAGTGATTATTAATTATGGTCGCTTATACCTTTAATTCATAAATCCCGATATCGACGCCAGAAGGCAGAAAATAATGTTGCGATGTTAAAATCTCCACCAGTGTATATTACGGTAGACGGCAACATTTAAAAAGAACGTTATCTGCAGCATGGATTCATGTTTCCTACAATGAACATCTCGCCTAAATCCGCACATCTACTTCTGCACTGCAGACGCCGTCTAAAAGCGCTTAGTTGTGAGGACGTCTGCAAACAACCTCTCACAAATTGACTCCCAAGTCTCGTTAGCTTAATAGACAAAACACAGACTCGTTAACACGCTGCGAACTCCAAAGCGACGTCTTGTCAATACGATACTGCTACTTAGCCACGACATGGCGCTAGGGGGTTTCTGGGCGATAATAAGGATTCCCAGTTGGGTTGGGTCTGCGGCAGGCGTTGCGCCAAATACGCCAGCTTGGCAGGCGACCAGATTCAGCAGTCGACGGAACACGTGACGAGCTGTTAGCCACTCGTGGCCAATTAGACGAATAACGTCGACTGGGAACTACTCAAGAATGTATCGAATTGGTGAACGGTAATGTGGCAGACCACGTCATACGTAGTCTCTATACACGGTTCGTTTGTTGTTTCTTATTATGATGACATTAACTTCATCACCACCACCACAGTAATTATCTGATGTCCTTGTACCATAACCGTATCAACATATGTCATTTTGCTTCAACATTTAAATGGTCCGCAACAACCGCGACCAAATCTCGTGCTGGATTCTACAATATTCTGTCCCCAGTTGGTGACTCACGGTCACGCTATACGGCAACGTAGGGGAAGTGTTATCAGTCGTGACGAGGCGTTAGAAGCCAGAGAATGTGCACGGGCTGGATTGCAGTTTGAACGAATGCCTACATAGGTATGCGGATTACTCCCTTTCTCATATCTGATGGTCGACTGACGGGAACGCCTAAAATGGGTTCACGCTTTGGTGCATAAGAACCGCATTCATTTGTCGTCAGCAAGAATGTTATCGGCACATTTCGAAATGTACTTGTAGAAATGTTTATATTTGCACCTCATGGAATAAGGTGCACTGCGCAAAGACTAACACAGCAGATCACGCGGATAATTTTAACATATACATTGGCGCAGGATATTATGTTATCGCACTTACGCCTAGTAATCCGTATTAGCACACTCAGTCATTTTTAATCAGGTAATTTGTTTCTTTATTATGTGTGTGTGTGTTGTGCGTGCGTGCGTGCGTGCGTGTGTGCGTGTATGCGTGTGTGTGTGCGTGCGTGTCTGCGTTCGTGACGGGAGTGACATTTTTCTGCCTGCAACATGTTCCCCTGTCCATGCCATATGCCCTCTGACGCATGCATCCTATACCTGCCAAATGGCCCTTTGCTAGCTCTCGGGCCCTGTCGTATAACCCTAACGCTTGTCCCCCATCCCTGCATGTCATGTGTGAGTTTACGCTTCGGAAGTAATTAGACACCAGGACATTCTTAATCTGAGTTTTACCACAGCAACCATAATACTAGAATATGAACTTCTCCACTCTGCAGTTCAAACAGACTACACAAATTTGTACTTTAAAATCGTTACATTTCGAAGACAAATCGGCACAGTACCCACGGTCTTCAATACACCTATCGTCCCTAATCGACTACACTTAGATGTTCCGCGCAACACGACCAAAGATCTGGGGTGTCTGCTTCTTCGCCGAAGCTCTAACTGGGTCGGCGTGAGAGATAACGCAGGCATGCGTCCCTTGGTAATCTCAACGGCCGACCAGCTTACGTTAGCCAACGAGCAACGCGGGGATAGCGCCCGAGTCGGCGTCTCGTGCTTGCGCCAAATGTCAGAGGTGGGCCAATAAAACCTCGCTGTCTTCGCACCGTTTGCTCAACAAGTGCCCGAGAGACCGCAGACGCTGCAGACTTGTAGCGACGGCGGCAAATGTCGCACTTCGTTGTATTTGTTCGGTGTATCGGATGTGACTGAATGTTCAGCGAAGTTGGGTCTGGTTTAGAAGACGGTGTTATGATTGCCTTTACTCTTATCGCGTTTTTGATCTGGACGGGACGGTTACGTCAGCAATATTGCACATTAAAGCTGTTACTATAAAGAAGAATGCTTTTATTTAATGCTGCGTTGATCAGTAACAGTCTGCCTACTTGAGAATACTGAGTAATTAATGTGTAATACGAACAAAAAGGGTAACATGTATAGGTTGTGGTATAGCGATAATAGGGAGGCAGACAGAAAAGACTATTTGGATTGTGGCAATGGTCTGATTTAGACCAGCACGCACACACACACGCGCGCGCGCACGCACGCACGCACACACACACACGCGCGCTCACACACATACACATACACACAAACACACACACAAGCCACACACAAGCACACACACACACACACACACACGCGCGCGCGCGCACGCACGCACACGCACGCACACGCACCACCCCACACACACACACAGACACACACACACAACACACACACACACACACACACACACACACACACACACACACACACACACACACACACACACACACACACACACACACCGGCTAGGGTTGATACAACGTTGTGGCATTCTGATCAAGAACCATCGCAGACTTGAACAACATTCCCACTGACGTGGCGCAGGCCCCAAAACTCTAGTTACACGGAATGTCCATGCGCTCTTCATATTCATAGAGTGTAACAAGTACTTTTACATAGTCTAATGGTGTCTTGTGTTTATTTACTAGCGCTGCGCACCTAAGTCAAATTGTTGTAGATGAGGTTATTATATTATCCGGAGAGTAGATAACACGCAAATATAATGTTACATGTGTGTCTTATCTCGGATACCTATACACATGCGTGTAAATTGTTTTTTTATTTTTAGAGAAAAGTTGTTCTGAACATATACCGCATGCAGTCACAATGCCATCTCTCCGACTTATTTAACCAAGAACGTAACTTTCCTGATGATACGAAACCACATTTCAAATCGAGTTCCTGCTCGGTATATTCCGCGAGATGAAGGGATGTTGTTTTTGTTTGTCGTACTGGTGTATTAAGTTGGTAATAATGATTCCTAAACTATTAACAATTTGTAATAAAGCGTAACGCAACCTGTCGAAGAAAACACATTATGTAACCGTGTTGTCAGCAAAATGTTGAATGCTACACATAAGTTATGATAAAATAGAGAGTTCAGTGAAAACTCTCTCTATAAGGACATGCAATATTTCAATATACATACAGTTAATACACACCCACACACACATATATATATATATATATATATATATATATATATATATATATATATATAAACGAAAAGGTTTGACAGACAGGTTGCCAACATATTCCTTTTAGCGACAGCCCACTGCACATGTGCACACGATGAGACAGAACAAGAGGACATGAGGACATGAGGACATGTGGGCACGAGGACATGGGGACAACACTCGGACAACTTACCTCCGTCTGCGTACGTCTCGACGCCGTAACCATCCTGCATGCCGGTCGTCCACGTGCCCTCGTACTTGGCGCCAGAGTTCGTGCTCTCGCGCGCGCCATAGCGTCCCTTGAATCCCTGCGTCCACTCGCCCCGGTACACCCAGCGTCCCTTCGTCTCGATGCCGAGCCCGTGTCGCTTGCCCTGCGTCCACGTGCCCTCGAACGAGTTGCCGCTCGGCCACGTGTAGACGCCGCTTATTTCGAAACCACAGTGCCACGCTCCCGAGTACTCGCCCTGCCCCTTCGGGCCCGTACAGACGCCGTGTCCGTGTGCCTTGCCATCCTCCCACCCTCCGCAGTACGTCCCGCCGTCGTCGAAATCAAAGCGTCCTCCCCCGCTCATCTTCCCTCCGCCTGCCGACCCCGAGCGCTCTCAAGCCGGGCGTCGGCCGATACACAGAACTCTTCGGCGACTCAAGAAAACGTCGCCCGCAACCTTCGTTGCGACGCGCTGTCGTTATCGTTGTAGAGGTTGCAGCAGCAGTAGTAGTTGTTGTAGTAGTAATAGTTGTTGTCGTTGCTTGCGTTGTTGTTGTCGTCGTTGTCGTTGCAACAGTAGTTGGTCGAAAAGTCCGCCGCCATGACTAGACCGCGGACATGATCACTGCCTGTCGATATCAGCGGAGACTCGGCCGTGGAGACCGCGATGGTGGAGACGACGGCATAGCGCCCGAAATCACACGCTAGCAACACAAGCACGACCACGACGAGGGCCAACCACCGATTGGGTTCAGCTCCCGGCCAATAGCCTCGGTCGCTGGCTCGTGACAGACCGACCGACGGACCGGCCAACGGTGAGGCAACGTAACAAAAATGGCAACAGCGACGTCGACAGGTAAAATTAGAAGCAGCCAATACTCCAGCCAACACACGTACGCACACACGCACGCACGCACGCGCACACACAAACAAACACACGCACACAAAAACCTGGCTGGCTAACCCGCGCCGGTATTAATCGACTGGAACCGCCGGCGCAATCCGGAAGTCGACGTTAACGGACGCCGCGTGCCGTGCCAGTAGAGGCCCGCTCTCGACGGTCGCCTAGCTTCTCCTCGCTCCGTCACTCCGGGTGGCTGATGCCGACCGATCGGCTCGCTTCCGCCCGTCTCCTGTGCGCCTGTGTCGTCGGTAATCCGGCGGACGGCTCGACGATGTCGCTCCGTGTCTCGGGCCGCCCGCTCGTCGCCAAATCCAACGCCGGACGGTGTAGGTTCTGTTGCCGACGAAACTCTCGTCCGTGCGCCTCCGACCCGGCTAACGTGTGTTTGGCTGCCCGTGGGAGCTGCGCCGTGCAGCGTCGCTGAGCTACGGCTGGCAGGCAACCAAGAAATCGACGGACGGCCGGACGAGCTGGCGCGTTGCGTTGATGCTGAGCGGCCGTTGCTGCTACCGCTGCCGCTGTTCCGAGAATAAATTATGCAAGCAGCTGCTATGGCGGCGGCAACGGTACTGGCGGAGGTGCACAGGTAGACGCGAGTGCGGAGAGGTGCCGGCAATAGACTCGGCGAGTCTCGGCCCGCACTCACCCCATATATGGCGCGTCCCACGTATCAGCTGTCTACGCCGCGTGGCACGTCTTGAGTCGGGCTGCCCCAGTCCCGTCCCCTCCCGTCGTTTCCCGGCGTTTCGGGGCTCCTCCCGGCCGCGTCCCTGGTGATATAACGATCGGCTGCGTGTACGGCGAGTATACGGCGTGTGTGCGAGACGTCTACACGTGAGTGATGTACAATGTATACTATAACGTACACTACATGCCAGAATAGGTTGGATTTGAATAAGAAAATACACACGGAATGGGCGAAGTTTGGATGGTCCGAAAATGAACGGAACGAATGTGGCATGGTTTTCAGAAAATTATTATAATAATTATGTAAGTTTGGGTTACGCACAAATGTTAATGAGAGTGATAACTGTTATAGCAAGATTGAAAACAACGCTGCATGTAAATTTGTCGTCGGTAAATCATTTTTAAACATGGCTCATTAACGACTAATCATTCTTGCCAACCGAAGACATAATGTGTATTTCGTTATTTTTACTTGTTGACGCCTAGACCGTCTAATAGTCGCTCTCGCGGCGTTTTAAAGGATTATTAACGCACCCCTTGCAAATGAACAGCCGCCTCTTAAGTTGCTATATATATATATATATATATATATATATATATATATATATATATATATATATATATATTATATTTTTTTTAATGTGTTTCTTTTGACAACCATGGTAGAAATGTCACTATCAAAAACAGGTGCATTAAAAAACTCCAGATAATCAAACCCATGGAGTAGAGTTTTGTATTAAAATTACATAAAAAACTCCATCAATCATATATATATATATATATATATATATATATATATATATATATATATATATATATATATATATATATATATATATATATGTATATATATATATATATATATATATATATATATATATATATATATATATATATATATATATATATATATATATATATATATATCTACTCCATGGGTGTGATATCTGGAGTTTTTGTAATGCCACCTGTTTTTGATAGTGACATTTTTCTTACCATGGTTGTCGCACTTAAAAAAGCCATTCCTTTTTTGTAAAATCGCGAAATTTGCAATTCTTGCTTCTCTAAATCCAGGACCAGGACCCTTAATTGTTTACTTAATTAGGCTTATGTGCATGAAAGAAACATGTCTACGTTTCATTTCGCAAGATATCACTGTATGTTAGTTTATTAGGGCGGATAAATAACAATAGTGGCCTGTGGTGAGAGCTGCTTTGCGCGAGACTGGTCGGCCGAATCGCCAGTCTCGAATTTGCACTACGACGCTCCATAGGCCACATAAATAACTAGCTTGCAAAGCTACAGTTTATGCGATATGCAAGTAACACATAAATCAACAACTGTTATCTGCGCGATTCTCGGTTCTCGCGTCTGTGAGTGCTACGCATGCGCGCGCTCTCGCTTCTCGTCTGGACGACGCGTCCGTCAGCTGCAGCGACGCCTAGCGACCAACGCGGAGTAATTTGTTCACCTGTAGCGTACGAAGGCCCAGCGGCCGGGTGCAACACAATAAGATGATTTTAGACCCCGTGTCTCGTTCAAGATAGCATATTTGCTCACAGACGCCATATATCAAGATATGCGAATAGCATAGCTATTTGTAGCTCGTGGGTGAAGTGTTCGTGTTTTAGACCGTAGAGGGGCGACTAAAACTATTATCATAACATTGTAGAGATGTTTTAAACGGTTGTGCTTTTACCTATCGTCGGTGTTCTGTACAGAAAATGTAACAGGAGTTAGTCGTATTCAACATGATGTGTGCCTATCTACCATTCCATGTGTCTGTTTATTTTATTTGTTTGTTTATATGTTTGTTTGTTTGCCTATGCTTGTTTTTTTGCTTCTCTTTGCTGTTCGTGTTTTTTAAACATAATTATAGCCTAAATTAAGCACAACATAAATAAACATGTACGCCACCATTATAAAGCCAAAGGATAAATGATTTTATTTAAAACCAAAGTGAAACTATAACAAACTAGGTTTATTCCTTGGTAATCCAGCTTAATATATCACATACTTTGTAATTAGTAAATAATATTATCTGACATGTAACATACGTGCAAAATGTGTATATTTGGCCGTCTAGGATATTTATGGCACAGTTAGTTAACCGATACACTGTTCACGATCTCTTCCGTCATGCGTGACACCTGGCGGTAGATGTAGAGTTGCGCAGCACTGTTGTCATTTTAACAAAGTTTTATTCGTTAAATTCGAATAAACTCAGGTTGACTTTTCAGTTTTTTCCGAACAACGAACATGCTGTCATTAATTTCCAACTTTCAAGTTCACAATTACGTTCGTCGGATTCCGTTTGTGTAGTTCGACGTGGCATCCATGTTCAAACTGCACTTCTCTCATGCGTCTTTCAAGATCAGTCTTCTTCAGTCTTTTAACTCCAAATGCATATAATTTAAGTTCAAATACAAATTAACTTTTCTTGCGTTATATATTTTCACGTTTTTACGCGCTCCCGTTCCGTTTAATTGCATTACCAAATGCACCCTTTCGCGTCATATTCCTTCTTCTAATCAGAACATACTTCTTCATAGTTTCTCTGTCGAAGACACGTCTTACGTTTACAACCTTGCAAGTTCAGTGGAACTACACTACACTGCCAAATGTACTGTTGCTGTTTTTCATCTTTAATTTACAATGCACATCCGCCATGCTCCATTTGTTTTTCGCCGGTGTTTCAACCACTGTTGACGGCGTTTCACATCCGGGTCATTCGACGTGTTTCTGGTCCGACCGCCAGGCATCAGGCAATAGTTCTTCAACTTCCCGGTAGACGTTCCCCTGCAGCGCAATCAAAGCAGTTAGAAAGAATGAATACAGCCGCAGTCTTAGCTCGGACATGAGACGGGAAGAGATGCCTGGGTGTTAAGACTGCCTGGCGAAGTAAGCGATCGATTACATACTACTTGAATGACAGATGACAAATAATATTATCTTTTGACATTTGGCGTTACGGATGTTTTAGAATTAAGCGAAATCAGACAAGTTCGCACATCACAAACACATATTGAGCAT
>JAODUO010000083.1:215000-217500 GCA_025642075.2 Ridgeia piscesae | reverse complement strand
GTCGGCTTTGAGCGAGTGTCTTCCGGCGCGCGATGTTGAACTTTCGAGCGAGTCCGACTGCAGTTCCGTGACATCAGTTTTCAGTGCGTTATGCGTAGGTTTTGAGGCACCGGACGACACTTCCGGTGTACCGAGCAACACTTCCGGTGTGCTATTTTGTGTTCGGTGTACGCTAGTCGTCACTTCCGGTGCATCGTCAAGCAGGCGGAGTCCGCTTTGTGATGTAGTGGTGCGGAACTTCACTTTGACATCCGAACATTCCTAGTTGAGACAAGGCGATAATATTTTAATACAACAATAGTATACATCTACACGTAAATAGGCTAAGGAAAACCAAACAAAATATAAAGAAACACAAATATTACGTATTAAAATAAGTGATGATCGGTAATATACGAGACCTTGGCATCGTTAACGAAATGTAATGTCATACGAAAATAGTGTGTATTGACAAAACAGAACCTTTTAATTTCGACACGAATTTAAATACTACTCGCTAATTATAATAAATGCCTTTTTAAATGTAGGCTCATGTTTCTAAAAGGCTTGATAACTATCCGACTAATGAGCAATATTAAATATGTACACTGTAGAACAGTTTTATGTTAGCAGGATGGATTTCTTAAATTGTACCATAACATTTGAACGTTATGTTTGAACAGTTCGTTGTATCGCATATGCGTTCACGAGTATAGCTTCAATAAAAAGCTATCATAAACACACTCCGCAATACGCACACACAATGGTGGGGCAACTAGGACCCGTCATAGCAAATATGCCACCTCGTAACCTATTGGTGAAAGTCATTAATGCGTTCTTATAAAACGTTCGCGAGACAGCTGGCATGATATACTGAAGTTGTACCTCATAACTTCCCGGAAGACAAATACTCTCGCAGCCATTGGTGTATGCTCCATGATCACCGGATCTGAAAAAACGGAAGACGCCTGCGTGAACAACCATTGTAACAACACGAATAAATTCATGCCACTACACGGCATGCTGTACTGATTCCTAATCCGTCCTCACACCGCCAGTATCGAGTATATATCTTTCCGGAAACATGCATCGCTATGAATTGCTGCGCGCATTAAAGGGAATTTATGACATCCTATGACGCACTTATGCAAGGTTAATCGCTGTGTTCCCGTTTACCTGCACCCGTCTACGGCATGGATTTGACATTTTTATGACCTGACAAAAACTCGGTGGCTGGCAGTAGTTGCTGAACGTTATTAAATCGGACGATACCGCGAAAATAGCAACACCAGTCACGAGACCGCGTTCGTTATTAATCAACACTGCGTGTCTAACTGCATTCTAACCGCACGGCTGAACTTCCAGTTTTTATTGCTGTAGTACTAAAAAAGTAGCATCAAATGAAAACACGTTTGACGTAACTACAGTACACATAGACCCTAATCCCCGATTAGTGTTCTGGTAACCGTGAAAATGTCTGCTCGTAATTCTTAATGCAAATTTTATTTAAGTGAGAATTACCTTTATGACATGACTAGCTGCGAAAATTTGCTTACTGAGGTATGTTAAAATGCAAATGTTGTGATGCCTCTATGGCACAAATACTAACGTATCAAGTGATTTTTTTAATCAAATCGGTACGCCATGTATTGTATACAATCGAATACATAAATGGGTTTTCGTGCACCTTACACATGGGGAGCTAGCCTAACTATCGCGTCAGTCACAGGTTATCATGTTGCCCGACTTAATATACGTACGTATATGTGAATAATTATTCTAGACATGTTACTAATCTCTTATCTATATTTCAGTTTCGATCATCAAATGATTTGAATAAACATATAATAAATGCGAAAAACTACCTGGTAAGCAAATACAATTGCGATCTGGCCTGTGAATCGCCGAGATTGCATACTATTAATAGACTTCGACATGGCGGTGTGGTCCCCTGGCGACTGAACACAGAAATATCGTATCGAAAATAGTTCGCTGAGTAAACGACAGTCACGGAGTACAAGTATTATTACTGTAAATAAAAATACTCCGTTATAGGTCAAAGTTGAGATCCGTTACATACCGATTATTTATTTTTAAAAACTGTAACGAAGTAGTTATACTTGGGTTATGCGTATATTGACATACCACCCCTCATTACGTGTCAATGTTTCTGTTTCTTATATTTGGATGAGTCATACGCACGTCATTTGCAAGATCTTTTTGGCTCCCTGCATACGGCCGCTCCGTGGGTAGGTTGCAACGAATGCTCCCTTACTGTCGAGCGCCTCCTGGAGGAGTTCGTCGACACTATCACCGCGGTTACCGCTGGAGACAACGTTCTGCGGGAAAAAAGGCCTCGTGAAAATATGCCACAGAATTGCGTGCCGGGAGAAATAACCGGTGATCGAAGTAAGACGCATGAAATGTTTTTCGTTTGGCGAGAAATTCATAACGACAGAGACACAGGATAGATAAACCAGAAAGTACAACAGCTAACCAAATCCGCTGATTTCAGAGAACA
>JAODUO010000083.1:200000-207500 GCA_025642075.2 Ridgeia piscesae | reverse complement strand
CGGGAAATTCGTTTTGCAGTGTTCGTCATAAAAATTTAAAATACAGGAATAGAGAAATAAAAATACAGATAAATTCATTATTAAAACCGTATGTAAACATTAATCATAGTAAAATACAAGACTACTATATAATATAATTTAAAATTATAGTTACAATTATAATTGTGGTCGTCCTTTCACAAATAAAAAATAAAAGAAACAAAATCCAACATACACACATAACGTCAGAGTGTGTCATTGAGAAGTTGTACAGACCTTGGAATGAATGAATCACGCTTCTTATTTGTTTTGGATATGATAGTTCTGAACCACACATTACACATTACACATTACACATTACACATTACACATTACACATTACACATTACACAGTACACAGTACACAGTACACATTACACATTACACAGTACACAGTACACAGTACACAGTACACAGTACACATTACACATTACACATTACACATTACACAGTACACAGTACACAGTACACAGTACACATTACACATTACACATTACACATTACACAGTTACACAGTACACAGTACACAGTACACAGTACACAGTACACAGTACACATTACACAGTACACAGTACACATTACACAGTACACAGTACACAGTACACAGTACACAGTACACAGTACACAGTACACATAACAATGTTAGTCCAAAGACCACGTAGGACGTCGTAGTTACCGCTGTAGCGCTTACATTTCTCCGGCGTTAAAAACGTTCCGGTTGACGTTTCTGCGCATGCGCGATACATGTAAAATCATCAATGAGCAGCGAAACAACAAAGCATTTTCGGTATAAATATCACGGGTTGTTCGTTAGGATGTATATAACCTCTCAGCAAAGTTATTTGTCGCAAATTAACACGAGGCAAACACGTTTTAAGGTATATTTTGATAGCAAGCGTAAATCACGTGACAGTAATGTGCCATAATCCGTGACAGTGATTTATAAAAAACGTAATATTTTATTGCTTTGAACTACATTTTAAGAAACTCTTCACAGTAATCATCACTGGTAAGTTAACGAACAGCTCGTGGCATTTATACTGAAAATGCTTTGTTGTTTCGCTGGACATTGATGATTTTACATTTATTGCGCATGCGCAGAAACGTCAAGCGGAACGTTTTTAACGACCGGAAAAATGTAAGCGCGACACCGTCACTGTCTTTGGTACCGTAAAAATAACAACATTTGCAAAGATAACAGGATTAAGAAGGTCTTGGGTTGTGCAGCGTGTGTCTGGTATCCATTGTTGTATATAATGTAATACGTAAAATGCATGGGAAAAGCTAGAATGTCCATCCTGGAATTTCCGTCCTAGAAATCCATTTTATTCGGCAAGTGCAGAAGAAGGTTTCTGAAAATGTTCGTAAATGAGGTTTGTGATACGTACGAAAGTACGTGCGCAAGTTTAACAAAACTGGTTTGTGAACTTCATATATTTTGAAATTTGAACTCAGTTTTGTAATGGTTAATTTTGGTGTCCATTTCTTAGTCGCTGTAGTTATTAGGGAAGACGATTTTGAAATCAATTCCGCACTGGTACATCTTCTCGGTGGACTTTCTATTCCACAAACATGAATGCCATTGATATGACCCCTGAGACACATCTGCATATAGTGGAACTAATTATGTGTTTATAATTTGAGTTTTCAATGGCGTACTACATAAACATTCAGACGACAATAATGTCGTCTATCACATTGCTGCCATTTCCATTTGCTAGGGTTGCCTGACAATATCTCGACAGAATATTGACGCTTATATCTGACACGTTAAAATCAGATGTGTAAAGTGCAACTAATTGTTTTCATTTAAAAAGGCACAGTGTTTGGATTTTCACACATTTTCACACATTTTCACACATTTCTCAAATTCCCCCAGTCCGTTGTCATGCAAATGAGTGGATATATCATATATACGTATATATATATATATATATATATATATATATATATATATATATATATATATATATATAATTTCGAAGTTTATGTTTTGGGGTCACAGGAAGACGGCACAAAATATGCCATGTAACCACCAGGTAACAATACTTTTCTGTTTGTTTGTTTGCTTATATAGAATGTACTGTTGTTGTTGCGAAATAAACTGATAGACCTGTTCAAGTAATCACCACCTCGACTTCTCCTGGAAGCTTCCAGCCACGCAGCAATTAATGCACGAAGAATGATCGTTCACAAATATCCACCACTGTCTGTAGCCGGGAACTCATTCATACAGCGGAGTGAAATGGAGCAATGTAGAGTGAAACAAACGTGTCCAATGCCCAAACTTTTACACCGCATCACAGTATTAGAACCCGGGTTCTCTTAGTCGAGAGTCCGAAGCTCTAGCCACTGCGCCACTGCGCCACTGCGCCACTGCGCCACTGCGCCACTGCGCCACTGCGCCACTGCGCCACTGCGCCACTGCGCCACTGCGCCACTGCGCCACTGCGCCACTGCGCCACTGCGCCACTGCGCCACTGCGCAACTGCGCCACAGCGCCACTGCGCCACTGCGACACTGCGCCAGTGCGCCAGTGCGCCAGTGCGCCACTGCGCCACTGCGCCACTGCGCCACAGGGCCACTGCGCCACTGCGCCACTGCGCCACAACGCCACAGCGCCACTGCGCCACAGCATTTTTCATTCGTCAAATCAGATATTGCATTTCCTTTTGCTGACAAGGTATTTTTATCAATTAGACAATTGTACCAACAACAGAAATATCTCCGCATTAACCAAACTCTCTCTGCAGTATACAGCGTATTCGATTAAAATGGTTAACAGTTTCCACACGTACTTACGATATTGCTTAACAGCTAATTAAGCTGTACAATAATGAGAATGAGCCGCTGACACAGGCGACACGTGAAGTATCGGCGACGACAGACGTCCAACTGCGCCGTCTCTTCGTCCGGCTACACCCGTTCAACTGGTCCAGAAAGAACAGTGAAGTCGTAGAGTTTTGTCGGTGCTTCTGGTGTCTTAGCGATATCACGTCTCACGCGATGTTATTGCATTATAATTGCGGGCAGGTGTTTGCACAGGCACAATGCAAGTCGCGTTATATAATAATTGACGATTTCCTAAGTTTATTTAGAAATACTATTATACAAATATATGCTCGTGGTATAGGAGCAAGTTCAAGTATCCAGAGTCATTAATCTGCCGAGTCGTCTCGCCCTGTGTACTGGCTGGTGATGAACGTTCCTCTTTCCAATGCTCAATACATCGTTGTTGTGCACTGTTTTTAAAAAATCTTTATTGACTATGGTTTATGATAACAGAAAATAGGTTTATAGAATAATGGTTGTCAAATAAACTGTAACCTTCTCTGAAGAAAACAATTCAACTACTGGGCAAATAATACTTCTAAAATATCCACCAATGCCTACAGCCAGGCATCCATGAAACAGAAGTATGAGGAATTAAACAAATTGCCGAAATGTCTGAACAGTAGCAAACCGATTTTAACCTATCGACTGAGAATCCGAAGCTGTATTCACTAATATGCCTCCAGAACTCTGGCTTGCTTAACCAGTACTGTGTAGGTAAATGTACGACCTTCATTAATCAGTCGTGTTAATGCATATTTCTAGAAAGAATATAGCAGGGATGTTACTCTCATTATCCAGTCTTGCCATATGAGTCAGTACTAAGAGGTTGACGTCTATGAATAGCGCCATTGCTGGTGATTGGCCTATCAGGGGGTTAATCACGCAGCAGTAGGCTTGGCCAACGCACCTATATGTAATGGTGCAGATGGAATACGTGGGTTTACCTCAAAAAGAGCCAATGAATCGAATAGTTGCCTTTACGACGAAAACTGCGAATGAATCAAATAGGTGGTTTTACCTCCAAAAGTGCCAATGAATCGAATAGGTGGCTTTACCTAAAAAGTACCAATAAATACAATATGTACTTTTACCTAAAAATTACCAATAAATAGAATAGGTGGCTTTACCTAAAAAGTACCAATAAATAGAATAGGTGGCTCTACCTCAAAAAGTGCCAATGAATAGAATAGGTGGCTTTACCTCAAAAAGTGCCAATGAATAGAATAGGTGGCTTTACCTCAAAAAGTGCCAATGAATAGAATAGGTGGCTTTACCTCAAAAAGTGCGAACGAATAGAATAGGTGGCTTTACCTCAAAAAGTGCCAATGAATAGAATAGGTGGCTTTACCTAAAAAATGCCAATGAATAGAATAGGTGGCTTTACCTCAAAAAGTGCCAATGAATAGAATAGGTGGCTTTACCTCAAAAAATGCCAATGAATAGAATAGGTGGCTTTACCTCAAAAAATGCCAATGAATAGAATAGGTGGCTTTACCTCAAAAAATGCCAATGAATAGAATAGGTGGCTTTACCTCAAACAATGCCAATGAATAGAATAGGTGGCTTTACCTCAAAAAATGCCAATGAATAGAATAGGTGGCTTTACCTCAAAAAATGCCAATGAATAGAATAGGTGGCTTTACCTCAAAAAGTGCCAATGAATAGAATAGGTGGCTTTACCTCAAAAAATGCCAATGAATAGAATAGGTGGCTTTACCTCAAAAAGTGCCAATGAATAGAATAGGTGGCTTTACCTCAAAAAGTGCCAATGAATAGAATAGGTGGCTTTACCTCAAAAAGTGCCAATGAATAGAATAGGTGGCTTTACCTCAAAAAGTGCCAATGAATAGAATAGGTGGCTTTACCTCAAAACGTGCCAATGAATAGAATAGGTGGCTTTACCTCAAAAAGTGCCAATGAATAGAATAGGTGGCTTTACCTCAAAAAGTGCCAATGAATAGAATAGGTGGCTTTACCTCAAAAAGTGCCAATGAATAGAATAGGTGGCTTTACCTCAAAAAGTGCCAATGAATAGAATAGGTGGCTTTACCTCAAAAAGTGCCAATGAATAGAATAGGCGGCTTTACCTCAAAAAGTATCAATGAATGGAATAGTATCGGCGATGACAGACATCCAACTGCGCCGTCTCTTCGTCTGGCTACACCCGTTCAACTGGTCCAGAAAGAACAGTGAAGTCGTAGAGTTTTGTCGGTGCTTCTGGTGTCTTGACGATATCACGTCTCACGCGATGTTATTGCATTATAATTGCGGGCAGGTGTTTGCACAGGCACAATGCAAGTCGCGTTATATAATAATTGACGATTTCCTAAGGGTTTATGTATAGATACTATTATGCAAATATATGCTCATGGTATAGGAGCAAGTTCAAGTATCCAGAGTCATTAATCTCCCATCGAGTCGTCTATCTTTTTATTCTGTTTTTAACACAAAATATGTTTGTAGAATAATGGCTGTTAAAAATAAACTGTAAATTTTTCTTAAGAAAACATTCATTCACGATGCAATTACTGGGCAAATAATACTTATACACAAATATCCATCATTGCCTATAGCCAGATATCCATAAGTACCGCTGAGTGAACTGACGCAACGAGGAATTAAACACATTGCCGAAGTTTCTGAACAGTAGCAAGACGATTTTTAACCTCTCGACTGAGAGTCCGACGCTGTAATCACTACTATTCCGACCGAACTGTAGGCCCTCTTAACCAGTAATGTTTCAGTGAAATTACGACCTTCATTGATCAGTCGTGTTAATTCATCTACGTTAAATGTAGACGTAGAGAGAATATAACAGGCACGTGACTCTCGTTACCTAGTCAGTCAGTACTATGAGGTTGAAGTCTATGAATAGCGCCATTGCTGGTGTTTGGCCTGTCGGTGATTAATCACGCAGTAGTAGGCTTGGCCAACGCACCTATATGTAATGGTGCAGATGGAATACGTGGGTTTACCTCAAAAAGAGCCAACGAATCGAATAGTTGCCTTTACGTCGAAAAGTGCGAATGAATCAAATAGGTGGTTTTACCTCCAAAAGTGCCAATGAATCGAATAGTTGCCTTTACGTCGAAAAGTGCGAATGAATCAAATAGGTGGTTTTACCTCCAAAAGTGCCAATGAATCGAATAGTTGCCTTTACGTCGAAAAGTGCGAATGAATCAAATAGGTGGTTTTACCTCGAAAAGTGCTAATGAATCGAATAGGTAGGTTTACGTCAAAAGTGCCAATGGTTCGAATAGGTGGGTTTACTTAAAAAATTACTAATGCATCGAATAAGTAGGTTTACCTTAAAAAGCGTCACTGAATCGAATAGGTGAGTTTACCTCCAAAAGTGCAAAAAAGCTGTCAATATGCAAGAGTGAACGTGGTTGTGTCTCAAACACTTCTGATTTTGTTTTAAATGCAGATAGCGGGTGCAATCAAACCAAACCCAGCGAATGTGACTGTGGATAAGACCAATTACAAAGGAACACCTAAGAATGCCAATGTAAAACAATGATATTTTAATCCAGGTATAGAAGTAGTCGTACTTCCATTCCAGACACTCAATTCAGCGACACATATCGATGTGAAACAGACGCTTCGCACTATTGCAGGGCAGCGTCATCGTGTCAGGTTATTTAGCCAATGAAAACCGTCTTCATTGATTGTTATTTTTTTTGGGGGGCATGTCTATCGTCGGTCCAAACTGTAAACGTCGATATTATAAGACATTGGTAGCGCCATCGGGCAAGGACTAGTTGGGTTTAATCAAACCCGCTGACACATGACAATAATAATTATTATTGTATGTTTCATTTGTCTGTTTTTTTTCTAGAAAGTTGCAACAAATCTAATTTCCATTTAGTACAAAGTAGAACAACCAATATGAAATGGTTACGTCGCGAAGTTTATTTTGTATTTACTATATTGAAAATGTGTGTGTGCGTGTGCGTGTGCGTGTGCGTGTGCGTGTGCGTGTGCGTGTGCGTGTGCGTGTGCGTGTGCGTGTGCGTGTGCGTGTGCGTGTGCGTGTGCGTGCGTGTGCGTGTGTGCGTGTGCGTGTGCGTGTGCGTGTGCGTGTGCGTGTGCGTGTGCGTGTCGTGCGTGCGTGCGTGTCGTGCGTGCGTGTGCGTGCGTGCGTGCGTGCGTGCGTGCGAGCGAGTGAGTGCGTGCATGTGTGCGTGTGTATGCGTCCGTGCTTGGGCGCATGTGTATGCGTACTATAATCTATATATCCCTAAAACATACACTAACCAACACTAAAACATACACTTACCAACGTCCCCAACACAAACGTACACACGCACAAATGTGAACACACGCATGCGTGCACGCACACACATATACATATACAAAATAAACGCACACATACACACATACGTACATATGATATATACATACCGGCACGGCAGGCCGACATCCTAAGCACTACCGTATGTTTAATCCTAAAGTGAATGCGCCATATCCACTAATTCAAGTGCACCTAAAGCGACGTGTTCGCCTCCTGAAATAGCTTAATGCTACTATAGCTGCAGCCGTGCGTCAATCAGCACCGTGGTTGCTTTGACAGCTAGCTGCGTGGGAGGAAAAACATGCATACGTCGGCATGGTACAGACTGGCGCAGCAGCTACGTTACGACACAG
>JAODUO010000083.1:110000-185000 GCA_025642075.2 Ridgeia piscesae | reverse complement strand
TTAAAGGAATGCAAGTAAATTTTATGTAACATTGTGTATGTATGTAAGATGTGTGAGGAAACGTTTGGCGGCTGTTGGTGGTTGTTTTCATGGTTATGTCAATCCAACCCGGTCGTCTGGCATCCGCACCATGTTTGTGATTCACTTATACTGTCTTTCCCTATGCCGTTGCTTCAACCGTATGAGGAACATTCGACATATTGCTGTCGCGATTTCGTTGTAAACCGACGTGAAGCACTTTTAAGGAACCGCTTGGCTCTCCTTTGTTATGACAGCTGAACCAGCAGTCGACACCATGACGTATTATTTTCCAAAGTACAAATATAAGCTGGGTTTTGATTGGTTGCATTGACCAAGATGGTCCCGTTCATGGTGCCGGTGGTTTGGCTAGATTTTTCCACTGCAAGACCTCTTTCTGAGTAAACCGCTGATGTGAAAAATGTGATTGTAGATGCAAATTGTTGACTGTTGTGCACTTTAATAGTTACACGTCTTTTTATCATCTAAAACGTGTGCACTTTTCATTGTTACCTGTACGATTTGTTTCATCCAATCGTGTCATCGCGAAGAACTGATTGTCCACGTTGAACAGTGGTGATGGGAGGGTGTGTGGAGGGGGCACCATTTCACTAGTCTCCTGAGTTCGCAACAGTTCACATGTTTACAACTGAGCGAGGTAGCTTAGTCCCCAGCTGACCCGTAATTTAGACCAGACATGTTCGAAGTTCAATCAAAATAAACGTTTCCTTCGTATCAAGTGCAAAATATGCTGCCAACAAGATCTCATTCACAGGCTCTCGGGCATAAGTGAAGTACCCTACCAAGATGTCGCAAATTGACATATACGAGACATTCTAGAGCCCGTAATAAACAGCGGGTCGCGACCAAAAATTAGGTCGCCATTAGTTTTCAGTGTACGAACTTTCCACTATTGGCCAAACGGATGCAACACGCTTGACGCATAAGTTGTGCCAATACGAAGTAAATTGTTTGGAGATATGGGTCGCAGCGAAAACAATTAAGTAACCCACACTTTTTGAACGGTTCGTTTCCAGCGTGTTTCTGCATCGATTCAGAGCATGAACGATAACAATTTATGATGGTAGGCTAACACATAACAGCTGCACGCCGATGTTTCATCACGTGGATAGAATATTAAAAATACGACATGACATGACCAGTCCGATACAACTGAACTTCAAACATCGTGATTAAGTGATCCAACATCATGGTTCTTTATATAGCTGTTTATTTTAATTATGTCCGTCAAAGAAAATAGTTTAATTAACGCAGATGAAACAAATTCAGATGCTTACTATCCTCGAAGAATTACACAACACAAGACAACTACCTGGTATGTTCTAAATCCCAACAGCATCAACTACAACAGCGAATAGCAACATAAATTATATTTGCAGATGGTTTGTATGTCCTGACAATGAACATACAAGTTAACTAGACATGGAACAAGAGAGATAGCCAACGACAATGACTGATTGCTATTGCTTTGCAATAGCATATGGCAACATAATCATTCCAATAACCATAGTAGCACAAATGCGTTTTCATGCACGATTTCCTTAAACCTTTGCAAGCAGTCAATATACAACAAAATGATTACAGATAATCTGTAAAAATTAAGACATTGCAAGCAGCAACTGTGATAACCCATAGCAGTACGAAAAAGAAGTTGGCCACAACACCCTCAGCAATATAAGCATGCGTATGCTTAAATATAGTTTCAAAATCAAGATCCAATCCAAAAAATATGTAAATATATGGAATATCCCCATAGCATATTTATTTGGAAATGACAATGCAGCTTGTCCTCATTACAAAGCACTGATTGAAAGCATATCAAAGATGGTGTCACTCCATATCGCGTAATATTCTATCCCTCTATAATATCAGCGTCTCTGTCTAATATCAGCAACTCCTTACCACACAAAAGTAGACCATGACTAGGCAGGTCAAATTAATTACTAAATTGCCCGCATGCATTATCTAAATACGAATATTTGTGCGCAAGCATAGCACATGTTACATTATTCGCTCGAAAGTGACTGTTTGCAGAAACATTAATTAATGGTTGCTGACCTCACTCTGCAAATATGAGTCCACTATCAGCTGTCACATCTGCCAGGAAACCTTCAGAACCATACAACTGCTATAATTACTTGGCAAGAAAACATACACTGATGCAGTCTCGTAGTTAAAAGAAAACATACCCTGACACACCATCTCTTGGTTAGTCAACCTTCAAATCTATAGCAGAATTATATAGCAGGAAAACACAACTTTCATCAGCACCAGATAATGGTGTACCAGATAAATGCACTTCCTAGCACAAGTCTACCATAATAGGTATACATTTAACACAAATGTAAACAAACTGTTTAACTCACATTCTATACTGAATTTTAAGACTGATTAACCCTTAGTTACCCTTCAGGCTCAGGTTTCTGAAGATTGTGGCACAATGAACGTTTTTGCACCATATGTTTCATTTGGTGAAATACTTGTGCCAACTGTTTAAATAACTTCATGACTTTGTATTACTGATTTTTTATTATTTGCGTCAGATTACCAAAGGAGGTGATATGCATATTACTAATTTTAATTCAGAAACCCCACACATGATCAACATTTCTTACCGCTGTCAGTTGTCTTACAACTTACACTAAGTTTATCATCACAATAAGATCACAGGTAAAAATATTTTAAATAGCACATACATAGTGGAATAGCTATAGCTATGCAAAAGAATTTAACAAAAGTACACAAACCACACAATATCGGCTATAAGCTCAAAGTTGCCAAGCAACCAGTAAAATAACGTCAGCCACACCAAACCTAAGGAGAAAGAGAACGATTGCTGGCTGGGGTGCAGTGACATCACACTTTGTCTTTGCCGATTTCACGATTTCACCATAACTGTCTAGACTAGATATGGGCAACGTCACACACCCGTGACAAATGACATAGCACTATGATATAATTCTCTCACAACAATATTACATTATCGGACTAAATCACAATATTGTCTTAACCGTCACAAATATGTTGTATCTCCCATGGTTGTCATTACATTGTCACAGCGTCGTCACCACAGAGCTCATTTTGTCACTGTATGCATGGCGTGTGCGAGATATTCGACATTCTTGGAAGTGACCCCAGCGACTGAGATGCGACCGTCCTTGGTTAGGAAGATTGAGAAGTCTTTAGTCAGTTTCTCGACCTGCACAAAACAAGGATAAGTTAAACTAAACAAGTCATGTCCTGTATCTAACATATTTTTTTGTATACAGTTGATTTTATTATGGAGAATCCTGTTTACTTATTAGTGTTAGATATGTTGCTATTGTGTCACCTCAACGGAACAGCAACAGCTCAGAAGACCAGTTATAAATCAGTTAGTACAAGTATTTTACTACTTATCTTTAACAAGTATAATATATACAGTTTCTCTTGTTCCTTTACTTATTCCAGACAAGTTTCACTGCAGTCATCTAACTTACAATTGTTTTTTGTTAACAATTATTCTTGTTTAAGTCCAAATACTTCATCAATGTACAAAGAACATATATAATTAAATGCTTCACACTTTTAGTAAGTAATTTTTTGACAGACATGTTACAAATAATCAAATAACAATAAAATATTGAGAAGTTAAATCTGACAAAGAAATCAATGTCGATAGCTAGTAAAATCACTGTATATTAATATACAGGAAAAGAGCCTTTGTAAAATTATTTGAGTGCCCACCAAAGTATCTGCATTTGTTAGAAAATCTTGTTGATACCTGATCTTTGTTGAGTCCGGTGAAGCAGAACATGCCGATCTGGTCAGTGATGTGTGCCCAGTTCTTCGCTGACCCTTCCTTCTTCAGGTTATCGGTCAGCTTCGTGCGCATCGATATGATGCGGTCAGCCATCCCCTTCACGTCAACCAGCCTGGAACCAGCACCAAGCAGGGTACAGACCACAACGTACACGTCAACCATAAACACATATTACTATGCCCAAACCCTAAATTGGTTCCTATGATAGCAACTATGTGTTAGCTTTAAAAGAGGTCTCGTACATCATATATTGTATGAACTTAATTTTCAGAACTTCTGCATTATACACCTACACAATATAATATTATAATATATATACGTGTGCTTTATTACTTTTCTGTATTACATATTAGGAAAACAAAC
This sequence comes from Ridgeia piscesae, assembly GCA_025642075.2. Classification (NCBI taxonomy): domain Eukaryota; kingdom Metazoa; phylum Annelida; class Polychaeta; order Sabellida; family Siboglinidae; genus Ridgeia; species Ridgeia piscesae. Next base: position 180,796 of record JAODUO010000083.1, on the reverse strand, counting down.
AGGGTACAGACCATGCTGTAAGAAGACAGAATACCTATGGACCACAAGTGATGGGTACAGACCAAAATCTTAAAATATTTACTGTGGTTTCACAAAGTAATTAAGTCAACATTCCCCAGATGGCGCCACCTCCACGCTAAACGTATGACGTGAATGCAGACAAATGTTTGGCTTCAAAACAGATGTTGGCTGAATAACAAGCTGATTTAGCAAGACTGTCATGCTGAACAGAAACCCCAGATGACAAGTTGACAGAGATTCATTTGGTTTATCAAGCTGATATATGTATGAATTTTGTTGGTTCTGCTAACATTTACAGTCCTGATCTGTATTCTACGTAATATACCCATGTTCTTTTTACAATATGGCCGCGATGCTTGTAGGCGATATCATACAAAAATAACACAATATATAAATTCATAAGACAACACAGACTTTAAACTTGAAGAACACGAGGGAATGTGAGCACGTACCACTTGCTTCGGAGGCTGGGGTCACCCAGTATTGTCTGCACGATCCTCGCCCCATTGATGGGAGGGTTTGAGTACATGGGGCGTACAATGATCTTGAGCTGTGACATGACGCGATCCTTCTCTTCAGCCGAGTCACAGATGACACTGATGGCTCCGGCTCTCTCACCTGACACACAAAGGTCAACAGGTCAAGGTCAGTCACATATGACACTGAGGGCAGTGCAACTATCTTGGGTAATAATCATAGTATATATTTTATGTGAGTCTAAACATAGTGGCATACCCAGACGGGGGGGGGGGCAATTCCGGAAAATTAGGATGGTGGGGATCGGAGGACCAATAACTGGCTGCCTGTTTCAGAGTCATAAAATACAGAGGATAAAAGGTTGCCTGTGTAAGACTTTCCTCCCCAGCCCTACCCTTTCGCAAAGAAATTTGTCATCATTCAAATAGGATTAATTTAGGAATTCTCCACTTCTGTCACTGGCTGCAGACCAAAATGTGACAGGTCAACAAAAATGTTGTCATTCTAAATGTATGTGATTCAAAATAATAGTTGCCTGGTTACTAACTAGGGTCAAATTTAATTTCGTTGTTGTTATTTTCTTGGTATCTCTAGTGTAGGTAGGAATGGTTAATTATTGTTTCATCAGAGTAAGTGACCATGCATGTTGGTATTTATCTGTAGGTTTGGGAGATATAGTGTGAGGAATGTCGTAGTCGGCTATAGACGGACATTATGTAGGAGCTATGGGTTCGTGTCTCTTTAATAATGTATGGTTTCTCTCTTACTTTCTAACTTTGACGCCTCTTGTGAATGGTTTTGCTGACTGCCAGCTACATTGTTCAGTGAGCTTGATAGTCATGTTGGTATTCATTTTAAGCGAGTTGGGTTTGTATGTGTGTATGTGTGTATGTATATGTATTATATATATATATATATATATATATATATATAATATATATATATATATATACATATGTATATATATATATATATATGTATGTTGCATATCCCTTATCAATACTCTTGAATGTTGCACTGCGCTAATTGCTTAATAGTTGTTCATGTTGATCATTTAAATTGTTTAGTATGTGTATGTGTGATGTATTGTATATATATATTTGTATTATTATAATATATATATATATATATATATATATATATATATAACAATATATATATATACATATACATACACACATACACACATACAAACCCAACTCGCTTAAAATGAATACCAACATGACTATCAAGCTCACTGAACAATGTAGCTGGCAGTCAGCAAAACCTTCAAGACGTCAAAGTTAGAAAGTAAGAGAGAAACCATACATTATTAAAGAGACACGAACCCATAGCTCCTACATAATGTCCGTCTATAGCCGACTACGACATTCCTCACACTATATCTCCCAAACCTACAGATAAATACCAACATGCATGGTCACTTACTCTGATGAAACAATAATTAACCATTCCTACCTACACTAGAGATACCAAGAAAATAACAACAACGAAATTAAATTTGACCCTAGTTAGTAACCAGGCAACTATTATTTTGAATCACATACATTTAGAATGACAACATGCTTATATATATATATATATATATATATATATATATATATATATATATATATATATATATATATAAGCAAACTCAGTATATTATATATTGTTTGGTTGCCAGATGGCCCCCTCTAATGCAAAATCATGGCTATGCCACATGTTGTCACTGTGCATAATTAATTAGCATTTTATATACAACGTTATCATGCTTTTCTTATATAATTAACATACCAATATAGTAAAATAACTTATTTAGCAAACACATATGAATTAATTTGTGAGCTGCGGCCATTGAAAAAAACAACTATAGTGGTTGGGTCACTTCATGTCAAAACTTTCAAAGTACGCTTCCACAGAAAAAACATTACTGAAATAAGCATAACCAGGCACATTACTGTCTACTATATTATCTGCTTCCTTATTTATATGACGACGTGAATTTGCGTACAATCTCACAACTCCATCTGCCATTCTGTTTGATTTCTTCAATGCAAAAAATCACCACTTCAAAAACTTATGTAAAACTCATAAAAGTTACAACAATTATCATACATAAATTATCAACACAGTGTTTTCTTTGCGACTTACCATAAAGTCCCATGTTCTTTGCGAATGACTGAGCCAATAACACCTGGTGGCCGTCGTCAACAAACTGTCGCAGAGCGAAAGCGTCCTTGTCGATGTTTCCACTGGCAAAGCCCTGGTAGGCCATGTCGAAGTACGGCAATAGGTTCTTCTTCTTGATGAGACTACTCAGTTCCTTCCACTGCTCTGGCTGTCAGGACACACACCCATGGTGGATAACAGTAGCAGTGACACTCGGATATGTATAGGTAGGACAGTAAATAGACATCTTGCAAAGTTGAAAGAGAACAAGAAAAAGATGACCGAAACTATGGCCAACCAACAGGAATATTTTCTACCCAAATCTAGCCGATAAAATGCTGTAAATGTGTTGGCAAGACACTTCCTGAATACTCTGATATACTGTAGTAACATTATATTATAGGAAATTAACTAATTCATTTGAAATTGTTACTTATAAAGATTTTAGAACATGGTAACAAACTTTTACTATGTATGGCTATGATCAAGGTGATAAAACTGACTACTTATAAATGCATGTGCATGCACATGCATACTGTGCAAACCAGTCTCACCTTGGGGTCGACCCCGGTGGGGTTGTGGGCGCACGCGTGAAGCAGGATCACTGAACCCTCTGGGATTTTCTGAAAACGCAACACAACACATTGCATAAGACTACACTTGTCATGTGATGATTTTAGGCAACACACCACTTGTAGTGCCACCTAACTTAAGGTTACCACACTATGGAACAAGTGGTGCCACTTAGCTGACACATGTAGAAAGTTCTAGAAACAGCAATGTGAAAATAAAACATGTCTGCATCTGCCAATCAATAATCACGTCCCTGTGAAACTATAGACAGCACATGCACAATCCTAGCATGGTAATGGCTTTTAGTGTCAGATACATATGCAAATCATCACGACTGTCACCGCATTCAATGGTATTTCCATGTATGTGACGTTTTTGTTTACTGTGTGTGTGTTAATAAATTATCATCATCAATGTCATTACCTAATAGGTACAGGGAGACAATTAAGACAATAGCGCACCGAAATATCTTCCATTGTGCCTTTGAAGTCCAGGCCACAGTTACTTGGGTCGTAATAGCGATACTGCTTGACATCCAGACCAGAGGTCCTGCAACAAGTCTTGATATAAAGGAAACACATCATGAACCAAATCATGACACACTGGAAATAATTAATTTTTTATATACGGAATAATATTTAACTATTCAAAAATGTGTTATACTGTCAGTAGCAGTGCACCAATAATGATTTTAACGGAAATCTACATCGAACAAGTGCACTTTGGAATACTTTTGACCTCCTGTAAATTTGGTTCTGTCAACCGTAAACAAGGCATTGCCATAAAGGCTGTGTGTGACACAGATTGCCATGCCTCCATAACCCAACACAGTTGAAGTAAATGTAGGCAGTAAAACTTCAATGAAGCCTACTCTATGTAACTACACTTCATGAGTTGACTTGGCTTGTCATCTACCCACATACAATACACCTGGCCACTGGCACATGGCACTAATCACTGCACCTTCACATACGTTGTATACATATATTAACTAATAAAATCAAATTGGAATAACACATTCAGAGGACAGAATACAACACAGAATATAGCAGACATGTTGCCATATATAAGTAATTTTTTTGAGGGGGCATGCAATTAATTGCAATATGAATTTGTTTGAAACTGAAAACTCATATTAAAGACAGATTATCTTCTGTTTGTCAAACAAGTATAATATAAAATAAAAACACACCAGGGAAACCTAGCAGATTTTAAGTAGTATGTACATTTCAATCTGGTAAATGGCCTCATTTGAATATATATATATATATATATATATATATATATATATATGCAAAATTTAAACTAAATAAAAACTATAGGACTGTACCAAAAAGCTGACTTTCTGGAAAAGAGGCAGTTAAATAAAGTGATCTTACTTGAAGATGGGTGTGTGATTTCCCCAGGACGGTGTGGGAATGTAGATAACCTTGTTTCCTGTGTGAAACTTGCTCTGTTGTGAAACAACAAAACAAAACATGATATAAATGTGTAATATCTACAGTACATACTGATACATATTTGTACTGGAGCAGTAATGTCACCCACATCGGACCACACGTCATCATCCATCCCTGATTTCTACGGCATTTCAATCAGATGATTATGTCATTTTAATCTATTTTTGAACAATGGGCGATCAGCCCATTGTTCAAAAATTAGTTTTAAATGACAATGTCATAATCATCTGATTAAGATGAATTTTTTTTTTATTTAATACAAAAAGAAAAGAAAAAATTAAACAACGTATATTAAATCATCTATAATTTGCTCAATGTAGCATATTATGCAACATCGTTTTGGTCCAGTCTACCATTGTTGCATTACTAGCTATACAGGAATTGTATTATATCAAAGTTAAGACCTTTCCATAAAAGTACAATTCATGTTAAAAGCCATAGGAATGCCAGAAACAGGACACCCTCTAAGACTTGGCAAAACGCCATGAAACATGGCATTGGCAACGTATTTGACCATACATTTGTCTTTCCACATAAGCCCCCAGCAAGTCAACATAAACCAGATGACTGCTCTGAAGATTAATTGGTTTTGTCACAGCTAATGGCCCAGTAATCCTGAGTAACAACCCTTTCAGCAGTGCACCAACAAGACATTGTTACCTAGCTGTGTTTACACAGCAAAGTCACCACAAGAGGCACAAGTGCTGAAAGTGTTTATCTGCATGCTGATTGCCACAGCTCTTTTTTGTGGATTCTCTCACTTTTTCACCTACCCCGAGGGGTACATCGTCTACAGTGCAAATAGAATAGTACCCCAGTTCAGTTGGTCTACTCTAGTTTGTAAAATTACCCCAGTTGAAGGGCTGGGATACTAAACCAAGGGGTACTAAAACAAAGAAATAAATGACTAGTCAGGGTGTAATAATTAACCACAATTAGTAATAATTAATCAAAGTGTGTAATTATTCAAGTATAGTCAACTGCATGTTACCACTTACCAAGTAGACTGCCCCAAGCTTCAGTGAGCCTGTGCCAGAGATGCCCTGCACTGTGGCATTCTAAAAGACAGGTTCACAATTAATTAGTGCTCAAACAAACAAAAGGCAACAGTAACTGGTGATATTAGAACATATTTGTATGAACTTTGACTCATACATAATATTTGAACTCATAAACAACTTTCAAATTTCAGTCTATATTCATATACAGTCGCGCCTCGTCATAACACGCCTCGTTATAATGTGAATTGGATATAACTCGTTTCTGCCGCCGGGAACAAAATTGGTGCTACACCTAACAATAATGCTGTTATTAACTGTCACTTATTTTATGAAGTCCTCATGTTTGTCTTGTACAGGTGTATCTAGAAACAATTTAATGATATTAAGAAATTTAACACAGAAGTACAACTGCGTTGCTGAGTTCGTTGTTTGTTGCCTCTCTGTCTTCTGCTCTGCTGTCAGCTTCGCGGCACCAATCGATCCTTTTCTAAACTAATCTATTGTGTAACTGGCACTTGGTTTGTGTGGTGATTTCTTAAGTGTTTGTTTAAAATGTGACCAATTCATTTGATTGCATTTAATTAACTTTTGAAATTTGGTGCAAAGCATTGTTTGATTGCGCCGATATCAATCGTGTTTGTCTCCTGCCAGTTCACAGTGGCTTCCGCGAATGGGCGCCTTGCCCAGCTTGTAAATGGCAATTAAACTTGCTTACGAATTGGACGGTGACGAACAATAATATGACACTGAAATGGTAGGCTAACAGTTATGTCATGTTTTCACTAAGTCAACGAAAACATATTTACTTATGCGCAAATATACGAATTCGTCAACTGCGTATGAACAGCACTAGCCTCGAACCATGGTGAATTGCATTATAAATCGGCATGGTACATGTGCGATCTAAACTTATATTTTGGAATTGATTGAAAGATGAAATCAAGCCAATAGTGAGTGTAACTACTAACTAGTATAGGTATTAATATTTGACCGACTTCGGCAACATGTCAATTCGTTTGTGCTTTCCGGATGCTGTTATTATTTTTAACCGCGACAGCAGTACTGTAATATTATTGCTCAGTTCACATCGCCAGACGAGGCGCATTGGTTCTTAATTTATTTCAAAACTGTACACCATTCGCAAGTTTTACTCAGTTCAACATTCGAAATACACGCATAAACAACGCAGCCAGCACATTGGCTTCAGTTGTTGTTGTGGCATTTTGTTTTTTTGGGGGTGGTGCTCCTGGCGGAATATAATGTATAACGCGCGTCGTTTATAACACGGTTCCATTTCGTGGACCCCAACTACCGCGTTATACAGAGGCGCGTCTGTATGATGACACATTTGGACAGAATCAAATAATATAATAACAACACAATCTCTATAAAACAATACTGAGCATGCAATAGTTGTGTTGCAGTTTAGGTTATTACCAGTTATTTGTTTACAATCATAATATGTATACATGTACATGCTGTTTGTATCAGGGAATGTGTTAACAAATATTACCAACTACACATTACCAAGTACAAGATATCTCCAATTTCCATATGAACATGTATATTTTACTTTGTTACGTTACATCAGTACATTTTTTTCGGAAAATGTAGCATTAATTGTGTAACTGGTAAATGGGGCCCGAAGCCTGAAACGTGCCATCCTTGAACTCAACTGACCCTGCCAGCTTTGATGATATCACCGCTAGTTCCAAATGCCAACTCAGCTGAAAGTTTGGTGAAGTCTCCCAACCCACTGATGGGGCCATATTCGTGGTCCAAACTATTGGCAGCCATTTTCTTCTCAGCCTGGAATACACAGTACGCAATGGGATACACTGTCACATTTATTTACTACCTACCTAGGTACATCACGCCTGTCACACGGAGCAAGCAACAATCACTGGGAACTTGAGACAGTTAAAACGGTTTATCTAATCCACCTACTGAAGTGGATTAGCTAAACCAATTTAGTTAAACCGTTTTAGCACTAAATTGCGTTCACACATGTGACGTCTTACTGGATGATTAAACCGTTTTAAAGTGGAGATGTGAACGCAGCTTAAGAGAGTTGAAGTTTCTGCATCCCTTGAAGCTCCAAATTCTACTCCACTTATAAAGTTGCCAAACCATCCAATTGCTACCATTCTATTAAAGCTGAACTCAGAATTATTTTGTCTCAAAGGTGAACCCACTGCACCCCAGCATGCTGGTGATACAATTACATTACACGCTGATACGCTAATCAAATAGAACCATGCAGTACAATGGTTGGTGGAATGTTTTCAGTATAAATGGTCATTATGCAATCGAGACAGAAGTGTGTTCCTTACTGCTCGGGGCTCAGGGCATTATTCTTGCAACTCATTTAGAAACTGCCCAGGAAAGCCACATCAAAGCCAGTGTGGCAGAATGCACATTTAGAATGTCAGAAAAATGGCAACAGTAACATCTTGGAAAATGCTGTTCGTGGCACCAAGGTTCGAATGGACAGCTGGGGTTAAACTTATTTTGAAACGATTAGCTGAAACAATTTTACAAACTGACACCAGTGTGTGATCAAGATTCGCAGGTGACAGACTTTAAAATGTGCCACATTCCAACTACCCCTGGTAATCACCCAAAACTAGCTACAGTTGCAAGGAATACATTTCAAATCAAACCATTGCTGTATGCCCTACATTGTTTCAATGATGACTTATTGTAAAATACATTAAATGAGTTTATAACACAGACAAAAGCGGAACTTTAGTAATAGTTAAGTTACTCAACTGAAATTTGAAAAACACTGTTAGGACATTTCTTTGATAGCCAGAATGTTTGGAATATACCACCCCATATTAATAGCATTACTTGCCATAACCGTTAAAATAAAAAACAGTCTTAAAGGAAAAACACTTCACTTAGTGACTAACACACACCTCTTTGACAGTGGGCAGGACAAACGGCTTGCCGTTGTCATCACGGTATGCTCCCACACCCAGGTTGATCTTGTTTGGGTTGTCACATTTCTTGAATGCCTCAGTGATGCCGAGGATGGCATCTGGAGGCCCGAGCTCCACACCCGACCACCAGGACCTGGAGGGTCAAAGGAAACCTAAACACTATTGCTTCAGTCTAAGCATATACAATTATTAATAAAATCTAGCCATTTACAACAACAATTAAAAATTATATTATTGTTTACTAGGAAAATGTTGCTGAAGTAGTTATGGCTTATGCTCTTACAGCAACTAAGAACAGAAATTTCGAGCCATTTAACCATAGGAAACTGGGTATTACCAATAACAATTAGGTATTGTTTTTTTCAGACTTTACCAGGTATGACACATATTAAATTACAAAAAATTAAAACTACACTTTGAGGTGAACTTACAAAATAGCTTTACTTATTGTTTAAAAATTTAATACATTACCTTGGTCTCTAACTGGGTACCCTGTTGTCATTACATAGTTAGTGTTAGTGATATAGATAACACTTAATTACATTGCTTATAAATTACATGGGACTTGTAACATGAGTTAATAACAAAACATGTGAACATGGTAGTTACTCCTTAATGACACAGATATACTTTAAATATTTGCTACAAATGCAAAAAACTTCACTTAATGCTCTAGTATATCATGTCAGTCACTTAACTAAGGTATTACATAACACATTAACAGAACTTTATAAAATCATCCAATAAAAGCAGTGATAATGAACCTTTCTAAGACTAGGCATGATTTTTACAACTTATTACAAATATATGCCTGCAAGCATATTAATTCACCAATCACAGCAATAACATGCTATATGATTCAAAAAAGTATTTTCAACAAATCTAACTGTAGCTTACCCATCCTTTTCAGCAACTTCATCGCTGAATATCAATGAAACATGAACATTTACTGTTTTACCAAAATGGCAATGAAATGATATCCAAACATATACATGCCGGTTTACTTAAACTTCAAGCAATATTATACCTATTATTTATTCACTAAACTAGATTACACACTATACAGTAGGGGTAACCCCCCAATCCTTAGCCAGTGCCCAGGGCAGAGGGAGTGCCATGCTTTGCGCCATGCACTTTTGCACGTGCCATACACTTTTTGGCATAGCTATACTATAACACAGATTCAGAGTAGATATACAGTTGACATTCAGATCCTGTCCAAGTTACATATTTAGTCGTTACTAGATACGTGTTTACGATAGACGTTACGATCCATAGTCCATACCAGAAGCGACAACAACATCAACATGTTCAACAGATACTTCGATGTGGAGCTTATGAATTTGTAATGACGTCTTAAATCATCTGGCAAATGCTCTCTGATCGTGCGATCTTGTCATGAGAATCATCTATGGTTTTAAAGGAGGCTACACCCATTTGGTGGACTAGATTGCACCAAGTTACCGAATGAAGGGTCATTCCCGGATACAAACAAAGACGCGTTCGTGTGTTAATCAGGCAGGTGTTTCAACGACGAGTGGTCGAATGCCCTTCTTCAGACGCAACAAAAACATGCTTCTGTACGATGTCGACTATGAGAAATACATATTTACGTACGCAGATCTGACGTGTGTTTCTGGTACTGTCTGCATAATCCTCGCCTGCAGACGAAACATCCTGGGGTTGAACATTTTCGAAACGTTAGCGAGCGTTCCTGTCATTTTGGCTGTCGACACCGGTAAATATAAAGTCAAGGTCACTCCTTCAGCCGGCGGAATGGATATTTATAGAGCTCGCCGTTCACGTGACTCTATGGTCCGCGCGCTAACCTGACATGAAATCCAGTAGGTGGCAGCACTTTCTCACGGCTAGAGCAATCAGAGCTAGTGAGCAATGTCGTTTTCCCGCGGTTTCCGGTGGTAAATTAAAATATAAATCCATATTGTAACAACATCACCACAATACTTGGTTTAAATTAACAAATGTTCTGCCCTTCGAAAAAAATGATGTTATATTGCACTCGCTAGATGGCGGAACTCATGTCTCAAACGGCTCACCCATGCGCAGTACACGAGAAACTGTCGTTTGGGAATCCATTTTTCGTAAACAAAAGTGCTGTCACATCCAATCTTGTTAACTTTTGTGGATTTGCGCATATTTCTGAAGATGTTTCACGGATCGATGTATAGGGCGTTTGACGAAGATCCATTCTTCAGGTATGTTCGCTAAACAGGCGTGCATTAACAACTATCGCAGGTAAATTTGCAGCAAATTCAGTTCCACGATACGACGTCGTCGACGACGACGTATTTACATTAACGCTGTCAGTGTCAGTGGCACCACGGGTAGTGTCGAGAATATTCTAGAATTTAGATTTTGATGTCAGGTAGCTAATCCAGAACTGGCCATTTAGACTGACATATAGAGTTTTGGTGTAGTGGCACAGTAGTGAATATACATACTTAAATAGGTAATTAATTTACTCCATTCAAAAAGGGCAAATTTGGGTACTTTTGAAGTTTTAGGCATGCATCTCCTGATCTCGATGAAATAACGGTGACCAAACTTCAAATGGTTTATCTAGTAAACCTATAATACATGTATGCACTTATCTATGATCACAAAATAATAATTAATGCCTTATATCGATCAAAACATACAAGAAAATAAGGTGTTTTCTTCATTGAGCCATTACGTCCACAATGTACGAACTCCGCTAGGTGCTGCCACCAGATTGTTGCCATTAAACAGGCCAGAATTGTTTCTGTAATATCATCACATATTACATGAAACATACTTTTTAGATTTTACTTAACACCAACTGATTGACATTTAAGATCCTGATTTAAATATGACCAAAACATATCAGTTGCTTATGTGCATCAGTTGCTTATGTGTCAAATTAATAGCTGATCAGTAGAAAATATGATTGCATATTTAACATTAACTTTTCATTATTTTATTCTACTGGGAAATAATCACTATTAAAAACATTGCCTTGTTGAAATGTTATTCAAATATCGTTAATCATTAGCCATGAATTTTTTTATAAAGTATTTATAACAATTATACTATTTATTATTTTATTAATAACAATTATACTATTTAAATATATATATAATTGTTGTTATGTATTTTGACAAGCTATAAAGTTATAATTGCATTTCAAACAAGTGATCTAGCATCAGTATGAATGTATGCTACACAGCAGGCTGTCCAGATGTCACAAATGTTGTATCATTTTCTGAAATTAAAAATTACCATAATTTTTGACTGAATGAAGCTATGTAAATTGTGTAAACAGTGTCTTGTTACTTAGCTTGTAATATGAATGGGGGTAATGCTGGTTTTTACAATGTCTTTTAATAAGTCATTGCCATTTTTTTTTTGAAACAGTAAGAGTTAATGTTAAATCATTGATATTCAGTGAATGAAGTTGCTGACACAGATGGGTAAGCTACAATTTTTTTGAAAATAACTGTTACGTTGTCATGTAGTAACATAGTTAAGTGACTAGTTACCATGATAATAAATATTTTGTGAAGTTAATTGCATTTGTAACTCATATACGAAGTGTCAATAAATAATGTGTCATTAAGGAATATTTACCATGTTGTTGATTGCTGAATGTTTTATTTGACACACTACACACGATAATTACAGTAAAGTCATTCATCTCGTTTCATTCATCTTGTTTCTGAATAATTAATCTTGTTATAACAAAAACATTTATTTAATTAACAATATATTATTCCATATTTGCACAAATGGTATACATACTTTGAATGCTGACCTACCCTGGTATTTTCTTTTCCATTAAGTAATTCTGATATAGTCATTAATTAATTAAGCCCCTTATATGTTGATGGGAAACCAAATTAATTAATATATCAGTATTACTTAAAGGAAAATAAAAAATTGCTCAGTATTCAATGCATGTATACCATTTATGCAAATGGAATAAGCTATTGTTAATTAAATAAATGTTTTATAACAAGATTAATTATCTTAAAATATGATGAATGATTTTACTGTAATTATTATTGTGTGAAATGTATCAAATAAAACATTAGGTGTTTAGCCACACATAACTCATCATTCGAAAAGACATAACAACATTAATTAATTGATCAGTTAAACAGTGATTGTTAATTAACAGTCCAACATAACATTACTGATCATACCATTTAATAAACAGCAGCCTAAAACTACACAGGTTAGCATTCAATGAATGTATGCCATTTGTGTAGACAGAACAATACATTAATTAACTACAAGATTAATTAATTAAAAAACAATTAATTAAAAGGAAAACGATGAACGGGGTGGTAGGAAAATGTGCAAAAAGGTGCGAAGCTACGCTATGTGTGTCCGGGGACATGGCCCCAAAAAACTATTTAAAAAACTACTTTTAAAATGGTGCATTCTGAAGGGTGTTTAAAGTTCTTTTAACCTATTCCCTGGCATATGGTGCAGATAACTACAATGGTAGCAGCATGTAAAACTTCAAGCAAGTTTTTTTGTAATTTAACTGATGAGGACACTTTTAATTTGTTATCAATTGATTTTGTGTTTCAATTCATTGTGTTTAAATTAATATGTGTAAAGTACCTGGGTACTTTTACTTTACTTTTAATTTGTGTTCGTAATGATCTATAATTTTATCTTAAAATGTTCTAGAGACTGTATTTTAGGTGTTTATTTTTTAGTATGTTATTTTATGTGCATATGTTTGTAAAGCAGCCAAGAATTTTTTTTTATTATTGGACACTATATAGATATTTTATTATTTATTATTATTATTGAACATATAAATAGCAAGAATTAACTATGAGGTGACAATTTTGGGTGAGATGGCTTAGAAAAACAGCAATGTGGCCCACCTTGCTCATCATATAGCAGGGAACCACTGTTGTGGTATATTCATGTTAACTGTTTCAGATCACATGCCGACCATATCCGAGCCATGGACAGCATGTTTGGACAAATGCTGCCACGCCAAAACGAGCAAATGGCAATAACTGGCTCTGACGGTCACAAGAAGAAACACCGCGATGCCGCCGGCCCACTCGACGTGTTTGGTGGCATGTTTGGAGGCAACATGTTTGGCGGCTTTGACGACATGATGAATAAAATGCAAAGCTCTATGGTAGGGCGGTTTTTGCCGACCCATGCTGCATTTTCATTCTGCAATTGCTGATGAGCATAGAGTCCGCAGGCAGCCAAAGTCAAGTTTGTCGGTTTGTTGTTGCACTCAGCGAATAAGCTGTTAGTTTCTTTAGGAATTATGCTATCCCAGGCATCAAAGCATAATTTAACCAGTGAAATGTGTCAAAACTTTAACGATAAAAACTTTAATGTCTGTGCAGCTAATATTTATATATTATCACTTCTGTGAAAAATTATTAATCCGTAATATCATTTAGTGTCATGTTCCTGTTATAGACGATGAGTGGGGGAAAGGATGACCCCAACGGCCATTTCTACTCGCAGTCAAGCGTCATGACCTACAAGAAGGAGAAAGACAAAGAGCCGGAAGTATTCCAGGCCTCGACTGCCGTACGACAGGCTCCTGGAGGTGTAAGTGACTTCTAGCTTCGACAGCTTCCTGATGCCAACATGGCAGCTTCTTGTTCTCGAGGATCAGATATGCATCTTCCGGCTGTAATTTCAAAGCATATATTTGATGCTAGATGGCAGCACTATAGTCTACCAAAAGGTGGCAGTACCTTTAGTTGTACCAGTTTTCAAGAAAATAGCATTTTGTACTTACTATGATATGAATAACCTCATGGAATCTACGGATGCTCTGCATTACATGCAGACACATATGGTTAAATATATCAACACAAGCAAGAAATGGAATCTTTCTGGACGATACTGAATGAACTTATAGTCTTTGCTTAGTAACTGCTTCCAAGAAAAAATTGGGTACAGTAACATTTAAAACGAACATGTGAAATGTAAAGTGTTCTGAATAGCCTTATGGTTTATGTATTCGACTGTAATGAAATTTACATCTTCCTTACACTGTTTCGTGGACAACATGTTAAGCACATACATATGAAGCTCTTCGTTTTTAAGTATGCTGGCATCGTGTCATTTGCCACAGAGATATCATCGTCTGTTGTTGTACCTGTTCTCTTGTCATGGCTCCAACTTCTCTTCTGGTCCGGCAGCTGCGAGAGACGAAGAAGTTGCTGCGGGACACGACCAAGCACATGGAGAAGCGAGCAATCGGTCGCAACATCGGCCGCCGCGGCCACGAGATGATTCAGACCAAGAACACGGCCTCGGGCCACGTGGATGAGGCCCAGGACCTGCAGGAGCTGGATGAAGGTGGGTTTGACGAGATCATTGGTAAAGATTACTGGGCACTGGTGCTTTATATGAAGTGTACCATCAAGGTTTTCATGTATAAGAGAGTTTCTCAGAGGTGTTGAAAGGAAATACCTCTTTTTTTTATAGATCTCCAAATCTCTGCTGAAATACCAACAGACCTTTTATATACAGGGGTCGGCGAAACCCATATTTGTTGATGTAGCGAACAAACACTGTGATGCAGGGGAGTATTGTAGTATTATATTTGCATGTACATGATAATGTGTCATAAATACACATATTCTTCTTGAGTAAAATACATCTTAAGAAAACAACCTGCAGTACCATTGTGGAAGACGTGAAATTTGCAGATGTTTATTATGTGAATATGTGTCAGTTGTTGTGACTGTAGCGCATGCCCGTGTAGCAGGGAAAATAGGCAGGATGCAGAATCAGTATTTCACTGATGTTTCACCTGCTATCTTTCTACAGCTGATCTCCCAAATTTCCACAATGAATGGCAGCAGAAAGCAGCCGAGAGCTTTGGCCGTCATGGACAGGGTAGTGGTCATCGTCCAGCCAGCATTGATGGAGGCCGCAACAGGTAGTTTGTTGTTGCTGTCCCCTCTCTCTGTCCAGGGTGAGATTAGCCTCAGTACCCAGGCATGTGATTAATTATTTTTTCTGACCAACTTATTTAACTTAATTTCATATTGACAGGTTCTTCGTCAACAGCGACTGTGAATGCAGTCTTAGATTAGTTTCAGATATAGATTACACATACCTCCCTGTTTGTAGTAGTGCAGTTGCTCAGGGGTAGAGCTTTGGACATTTGACTAAAAGAACCTGGGTTCAAATCCTTGGGCAAGTTTTTTCACTCTACATTGCTCCAGTTCACTTGGCTGTATGAATGAGTACCTGGCTATAGACAGCATTGGATATTTGTACAAGCAGCCTTTGCACATTAATTCTAGCTTGGCTGGATGCGTCCCCAAGAAGTTGAGGTAGTGTTTGATTGAACAGGTCTGCCAGGGGGAAATGTAAAATGCTTTGAACAGTCCCAAGGACTGGATACTGCATTATATAAGAACTGACCTTTTTATGTTTAAATTATAGAAATAAATGTAATGTTAAATTGCGAAATTATATCACGGGTCAAATAAAATGATCCTTCTGTTGTAGTGGCTACAAGCCGTCGGCCATCACCTACCACAAGCCAAAACGTCACCACAAGAAGTAGAGGTGACCATCTTGATGACGATGACCCAGATGTGTGACTGTTTGACTGTCTTCCTCCCAGGGTTGTCGTAGTCACCACTAACGTGACTGTACTTGAACTTGTGTCAAACTTAACATGCTCGACTCTTCTTTGTATAATCTGGCAGAAAAGGAACACCCCGGTGCTATTTACCAAGACGTCATGTTGGCAGTCATGGCAGCTGAAATACCATATAGGTCGTAACAGAAAACAATATGTTCGTTATTTTAAGGTTGTGTCAGTATTGGATGGATTACATAATTTCCGAAGTGAGTCACGATGACAGTCATTAACAACATTCAAGACGAAGCTACAACGGCTGGTGATGAAGAGAGATATTTGAATGGGACCATCTAAAAATACTGCCATTGAGATAATGTTAAGATGCCAGAACATTGTGCAAACAGCATAGTGCACACTTGCCGCACTGAGGGTGCTTACTACCTGGTATACAGTTGGATTACTAATCTTTTGTTGTATTGTTTGTTTTGCTGGTTGCAGCTGTAACATTTTCTGTTATGTCAAAGCCCCTCTATGCTTGTAGAAAGTTGTGGGTGATGTCTAATAATTCTGATGTTATTGAGCAGTATGGGCAACACAAACAAGTTTGTCAAAGTTTCACTCGGATTCTTCAAACAACTTTTCTATCAATCTGCTGATTGGTGATTTAACCTAATAAAGATTCTACACTTTGATGTAGTAAACACTTGGGTTTGTTGTGGGTTTGCATTACACTTTACAGTGAGCATTCCTGTACATGGTCACTATTAATCTTTGCTGTTGAATAAAGAACATCTTCAGTCATCTTCAGAGTTGGTCACACTGTATAAACTGCACGTTGGCTGTAAGAAGGTTTTGTTTGTCCACAGTAGTCACATTGTTTCCACTTGTGTTTATGATGAGTTCATGACATATCATGGTGTTTTATTGGTGCATGTATGAAAGATTGTGGTGTCTTCAGAGAATATACGGTTTGTCCTTAAATGCCATTAGGGGTTATTAATGTTCAGTATCGATTACAGAATATACCTTTGAGCATATCACAATAACAAATTAAAACTTGAAAATAAGACAAATGTAATATCTTACCCCATATGTATATAGATATGCCATAATTATGATGTGAGCAGCTAGGTAAAACAGGGATACAGATAAATGTCCTACTTTTGTGGGTAGTTGGCATTTTGTGGGTTATAAATGTATGTAGGATAATTGTACGGTTAGTTTTAACATGTTATTTTTTGAAAACTAATAACTAAAAATACTACCACCTGTTGGTAGACTATAGTGCTTCCGTCTAGTATCATGTTGGAGTACTAAAGCGCACGCAGTCATACGAGGTAGCAAGAAGCTCTCAGAATTTCATTTGTGAAAACTGTGGCGCCTCACAGCGGAAGTAGGATAATGGAGTCGCTACAAAGCAAATGTTTTACATACCATTCGCCAGGTGACGCCACTGCGGAGATAGTTCCAAACTGGAGAGGCTGATATGCGATAGGTGGGTATTTAATCCATGAAGTCAAGAGAAGCTGCTTCTTCAGAGATAATCGTTTAAGCCGGTTTGACATAGACAAACGTGCTAGACTTCTTCGCGCAACATTGCTGGAATTAGCCCACAACCACTGGTTATGTTTCGTTTTCTGTCAAATTAATGGTCAAACCGGAATAATTTGTTGTCTGCATCACTGATCTGCACTTGCCTGAGTTGTCACAATGCGAATGTTAGTCATACTATCCGGCCGGTAGATGCCGTGCATGCTTGGTGACAAACGCGTCTGTCATCTATCAAATAATTTTGATCGATAGAAGATTCTTATTTTATTTATTTTATCACGCAACAAAATGTACACTTGTAGTATCGGTGCTAGTAGATGTATGTTGTGAAATTTGATGATTGTAACAGTGGCCTAGGGCTAGGACTAGGCTAAGACTAAGTCTAAGTGGCTGTTTTCATGGTTTTTTTCGTGGTGGGGTCAAAACTGGAGTATGTAGGCCACGTTAATCATATTTAAATTAGGATTTTACATAGTAAATTATGAATGTCATGATTGTATAGAGGTGAACACTTGTGAGCTTTGCTGGAAGCTCTTTTTAAACATATAAGTTACTAGTCTACTTAATTACAGTCAAAAGTTACTGTTTAAAGTCAAACTTGTATAGTAACCACAGTTTCATGTGTAAGCATAATGCAAATAACTGTGGTAATTGTAATGTAATGATTACTCGACACAGACACTGGTTTCATGAACCAACAGCCACATAGAAGAGCCACAGGCAGTATGGAGTAAACAGAGTTACCCAAATGAAATGGCATGAGGAAGCCTGGAACCCTGTACATGCAAGTATGGAGTATGTTGGTCTTGATTGACAGTCTCTTCACTGGACCACAGTTTCCCGTATTTATTTATAGGTAGATATATAGATTGATTTTGCTGGAGTCAATATTTATTGAATTAACTGACTTTTGCACATTCAGTCCGACGTTTCGTATGTTCCAATTGAATCCATGACAAAAATTGCACTTTCTGCTGAAATAGCTGAGTTATGTGGGTGTTACTTGCTGCAAGAAAATACACATTAATAATAATTGATTTAATAATGCCTCCTCTAGGTCAAAGAGTATGTGATACCCATGATGGATAGCTGCAGTGTTACTATAGAACTCTAAACTGGCATTTGTTTCTTGGCACACTGCCAGAAATAGTATGCACAGTTAATTGCATGCACACCGCCAATTGCTATGTTCAGTAACAGAAGAAGAACAATTTGCTTTTATGGCAACATGCAGCTCTGTTATCTTCCAAGATCCACATTGAAAATGTTTTTTAAACAGCCTAATAAATTTGAACCTATAAACCAATTAAATGGGCCTGCCAGAAAACCTACTAAATTCCCGTCATGTACTATACATGAGAAACCAGTGGAGATATGTTCAGACAAATTGGGTGATAGAACAATGACAGTGATCCTTAGACTGTTTTACAATACAGATATTTGGTAACAATTGACCAGTGGTAGTACTAATTAATTAATCCTTGGGTTTTGATCTGATGGAACAATTTTTATGCAAGACACTTCCATGTGCATTAGATTTGTCCGAGCTTGAATGGTCAGGTTGGATAAACGCGTCAAACACCAATAATATGGTTACAGGGGAATTGACCAGTGCATTCAGCTGTTGACATTTTATGAACGGCAGCACCAGGTTAATTATCATCTGTCACCAAATAACCCCTGGGAGTACATTATGTCCTTGTGTCTATTCTGGTGACAATCACCTTCCGCTGTACGGCAGATGCAGACCAGGTGATAGATAGGAGTAGTAAACAGGTAATGCATGTGATGATAATGGAAATATGTTGCTTGTATCTTTGTAATGATGATAACAGCGTATCGAGGGACCTATGTGCTACAGCAATGGTTTATATTTGATCCCCATCTTCGTGAGTAATTGCATTCAACTAAAATTTATAAATCATCACTTTTGTCAATTACAGTGTATCTGTGTAGAAACACTTGGACAATTTACATTCATAAAATGTAACTGAGCATTTGGGCAAGAATTTACCATTTCGTGCAATTCATTATGAAGTGGCTGAGCTTAGGGAGCCAGGTGTATTTGATGCCTTGAGTTGCAGTGTATCAATAATGCAGTTGAGCTTGCAGCATCAAAGGCATAACATACGAGACAATCCATTATAAAAAATTATTGTGGCATCAGTGATTTTGAGATAAATAACAAAATTGTCCTGTTGCAAAATGCAAAAGCAGTTGCGCTGTTACTTTTATTGATATGTTAATGTGTTTGAACTATATTTGAGGGTATATTTTCACATAAAATGGTATGACAAAAGGAAGCATTAGTATTACTGCTGTTACATTAAAAACGCATGTTAATACTGTTATCATCCTTTTATGGTTTAATGCTTCATTTCACTAGTTTTTAGTCAACTGTACATTTATAATAATAGGGTTTGTGTCTTGCAATATCCTTGTAAGGATAAGAATAGATTTATTCTCCTACAGCATTAAAACAAGTACAGATAATGTGTTGTATGTGCTGAAACTACTAAGATCAGTATGATCACAACGTAGGATAGTGATTAGAATGGTTGTAGTAATGAGAAAATTGCTTCACAATTCAGTTTTGCCTTAAAAATTAAATCCAGATGCAAGGTACACAATTCTAATATAAGTTCCTGTTAGTAATTAACCATGCTATTAATTTAATAGTTATCCATTTATTCATTCATTCTTACTATCCTTTTCAGCTTGCCATGCTCCAGTCCTGATCTGATTCCAATATTTGCTCTTCTCTTGCTGTTGTCATTAGTTTACCATTTTATTACAGAGATATTCATCAAACATCTCTGTAAACTGCATATAACATACCCCCACAGCCATGATAGGTAATGCACATATCCCACCTTTGTCTCGGTAAACATTGATAGCCTTTATAGTTATCCGTGCTACATAATGGTCAGTGACAGAACATCAAAGGGTGTAAGTTTGACAGGTAGAACACAAGACATCTTTGTTAAACTGATTGTCTGCACAATCACAGTTAACCCTTCCACCCCCACTGCCAACCTCCCCATTAACCAGACATTAGACTTTAATTGGAGTCATTAGAATCATTGGTTGAGTCGGTATCCAATGAGGCAGAAAGTAACATGGCTTTTATGTTTGCCTGTAGTGTGAAGTGCTAATTCTGTAAGCACTATTTATCACCATGCCCAGAGGGAAATTACCTGGGCAGGGAACCAGGGATAGACACTGCATGTCCATGGGGTGTCCCAGGCCTGCCATTGTTTGGCTTGTGACCCATTGTTGGCTAATGAATGTGCCTTGCTAGGAGACCAGGAGTGCAGTCAGTGGTATTTCTAGGAAGTCTTTGTTCTTATCTGCTGACAGAAATGTCTGGTTTGTAATCAACAGTGTAGACTGTCCGACTCATTTGACCAATACTAGTTGTGGATTGTGATGATTATGTTTAATATTTCAGGGTGATTTAACACTCGGAAGGACACATTAACTATGAAGACAATACTGCTTTGAGAAGGTAGGTATGTATTTGAAAATTCTTGCAGAGTACCTCAAACGAAACTAACTTTTCTATCACTTGTTATATAGTTGGTTGGGCTTAGCTATTTTTGAAGCAGAATTAACGTTATGCATTTGCAAGCTGCAGCGTGATTTTATCTGTGTGCATCCTGGAAACATAGTCAGATGTAGAGCCATTTTATGATTTAGTAAGCCACTTGTTTTGCCATATAGACTTACTAGCCTCATAAAGGGTGCACATCGACTAGGACGATGGATTTATTCTATAAGTCCCGCAGGAGAAGTGTCGATATGTTCAGGTTAATGGCCCAGGATACACTCGTAAATCTAAGAAATGTTGCAACATGTAAATGTTTCCTCAGCTCCGATCTGTTTTATGTTGTATAAAATGTTATTACCTGTCAGGTGTCGTTGATGTTCCATTTGCTCGGGATGTCAGTTTACATAATTTTAAATGCATAATGCATGTAAAAATGATCCTTAAATGTTTTCAATTTATTCATGTTTACTACTAGTGAAGCATTGATTTATATAATTATATTATATATACAATTTTGCTCCATGCATACATACATGCACTGTAGCTTTATATAGAGATCAGTCCACTCATAACTGGGATGGATAAAGTTAACTTTGGACAGGTAAAAATAACAGTGCACATGTAAACATGAGGAGCAAAAAGCTCATAATTATATATTGTTATTTATGCTTTGAAAATGTGGTGTTACACTTGTGTATGCAGGAATTATTATCTACTAATGGACATATACATTTCTGTACTGATTTATATGTATGTGAGTCCACACACATGTTCACCGGGAAATGTTATCCTGAATAAAATCCTGCATGCGTATTGTAATTAACATTAGGTTCAACACAACACTGATGTCACAATAGTTTTCGGTACACATGTAATAATATTTTTACATATTTCACATGCGAATAGTTTACCAGTTGCATGTGGTTATGCAAACAGAACTATTGTTGCAGCATATCAAACACTTTGGAACCTTGCAGTTGTACAACATACGTAGGATGCCAGGTGAAAAGACACACTTGTATAAATCACCTCACATCCGGCATTTGTGTGGGACAGTCTTGACCAAAGGCAGCTGCCAGTGCCTTCAACAGACACTGCAGCGAGCTGAATGTAAATTCAGAAAGCCACTTGAAATTCCATTCACATATAACGTGCCTGCGAGCGCAACGCGTGCCACCAACAGCAAGCAGATCGCTATCTCTGGCTGGCGCTTAATTGATAAGTAGATTAATGCTGATTTTCATTATTAAAACTCGATACGAAGCCACAGATAGCATTCATTGTCCCCAGGGTGACATGCGTATCTCATGTGGTAGTCCATTTGCCATCTGGCGGTGGTTAAAGCGTTGCCCCAGGCAGTGCCTTGCTGCTGGGGGAGTCAGTGAGGCGTAACAGTGGCTTTCTTGATGTTTACCCAAGTGGTCATGGTTGGTGGAGCGAGCAGCATGTTGGGAGGGTCACACCTTGTTACTGTCTCATAGCTTCGTCTTCCTGCAGTCTGCCAGCGTCAGGAGTAGCAGCTGACCGCTGTAGTCGCTGACCACGAGAAGGACATCGGTTGCTCATGGATAAGGTAGGGGATGGTTCTGGCATTTTAACAGCACTGATTTGGCAGGGTTTGATGTGATGCAGTGTGAATGTGTATTCATTGGCATGTCAGGGTGTTGTGAATGGTCCGTTTGCGGATGTGGTAATAACCAGATATGTCAATCACATTAATGATTTCAGTGTGTCATATCTTGATTTCAGTGTGTCATATAAATTGTATCCTTCTCGCGTTTAAAATGGCGTGTATATATATGCAATCAAGATAACTGTCCAACATTCTAGGATTCCTGGAAGTTTCATTTCCAGCATAGCCCTATCTGGTGTCATAAAACGGGAAAATGAATTGTAGTATTTGCGTAATAGTGCCACGGAAGCGATGAATCATGTTGATGGTGCCAGTGGTTTACCACTTGCTCCATTGTTAATGATGGATCAGGTTACAGGAATCTATTGTCCACGATTGACACTTAACTGAAGCTTAACATAATGCCTGCTCATCAGATTTCTGGACAATCCCCTGTAATGTCCAATCTCCACTCATTGTTTATTAAAGGACCCCGTTAGCTTAGATTTGTGAGCAGTTAGTTGTTAAGGAAGATTACCCAAGTTTACTAAGAACACAAGGGGCCGAGTACTGAGTACTGAGTACACACGTAGCAATATGCAGATTGCTCAAGATAGGTGTCTGAACAGTCTGATGGATGGGGCGTTTATGCAGTTAACCCCAGGCACCTACATTGTTATGTCCGTCAGGTTACTAGACTACTGCCGTAGACATGCAATGAAGGTGACATGGATCTTGAAGGAAGATTCAGCTGTGAGAATTTAAAAACACACGAATCCACTATAGTTTTGCCTATGTGATATGTGTCACGAATGCATATTCTGATTATATCTGCAGTTAATATTGTTTATTTTGAAGTAGGTAATAATAACTGGCCCTGAGTAATGACTGAAATGTGTTGTGTTTGTTCCTTGAGTGGTACTTGGTTAGTAATGTTTCACTTCAACCCTGTTTGAGTCTAGACAGTGAAGACAGAGTGAAGAAGACACACATAGAGATGGTTTGAAGCAATGAAACAGATTAAACGGTACCAAAAAGGTGTCCAACAAAGACCACTGTGTGAATGGGTGGGGTCTGACTAAACGACACACAAGAAACATGAATAAACAGTCGAAGTGACATAATGATGATGCATGATTTTGTTGCACAAATACTTTACATTGTGAGAGAGTCACGTGCCAGAGATTGCCAGTTAACAGCATCGTGATAATGCCATAAATCACATTCTTACATCATGATAATGGTGAATCATAGACTTGTGTGTTTGTCGACACAGGGCAAGAGAATCGTGTATGTGTCATGTGACGTGACTACGGTGGCGCCATCTTACACACCTCTACCAAAGAAACGCGGTAAGAACATTTTAACAGACCTGTATTAATTTTATGAACCGTTTATTTATAAAGATGTTCTGACAAGTCATTCAAGTGTGGGTGACAGTCCTACAACTAATTGTCTCCAGTCTGTCGTTGCCTCCTTTGACTTGTCAGTTGACACAGTTTTGTGGTCTCCATCATCTCGTCTGTCTCACTTCATCTGTCTCCTTTGTGGTAAACCTGATCTCATTCATCTGGTGCGGTCTTCATGTCTTCCGCGTCCCTGCGTTCACTCATTCTGATGACATGTTTGTACAAAATTATAGGGTGGTTGCATCAGTTCACTGTCCTCAAATGATTAACGCATCACTATGTTGGCCGTGTGTATATGGGTGCACAGTACTGTCTAGTCACACAATACAAAGCATGACATCATCATAAATTCACTACTTCAATACACCATCTGGCGAATGAACCACGTTAATGCAGATTGGTGCATATAACAATTTTGGATGGTCAGAATTACATGATTTGTTGGGGTGGTTGGGTTAAAAACAGTATTTGAATTTATGATATCATCCCTATGAAACATGTTCTTGTTTTCATTGACCCCTGTGTGGCTGTGGTCATGTGACAGACAGTTTCTCAGCCTTCTCATATGGAAGTAAAACAAATGTTTTTTGTGTGCTCTGATACTGTGATCAATTGTTTGATTTGATGAATTGAATGGTTTGCTAGGTTAGGACCTTGCATTCTGATGTACATCTAATTTGGTCTTCTTGATACTACTCAAATTAATAATTAAATACTTCAATGCATGTATGCAGTCTGATGTACGATTAGGAAGACCTCTCTGGCACGCAGGATATATTAATTAACATATTATTATATATTTAGTTCGTTCTTAAAAAAAAATTATACTCATTATGATCACATTTGGGCAATAATGCATGCAGTCAATTAATAACACAATCACCATCATAACACAACCATACTCATTTAGGGGTCTCTCTTTCTCTTGAAGACCCAAAACGTTCCCATCCCACTAATTGTCCGTATGTAAGTTTACATGTTTGCCGAGCCCCCCCACCCACCACTGGTATGACGACAATTTCAGAAACTTTAATTTATAGTTAAAGTGGACACTCTGAAGGTGAACACGAAGGCTAAGAAAGAGTCTCAAAACAGTATTCGAAAATTACTGGATAAAATTGGCAAGTAAAATGGGTTGGAATGTTTTCATAACTGTAATCACAACTTTGCAAATTTTAAAGGTCGATTTGTCACCCAATTGTACGGTATGCTGCATAGTGCGTACTGGTTGTTTGTGTACATATCCAGTGACAACACATGTGTAATCAGAGGGAAAACAAACGTGTTTGTTTAGACCATCTGATGCTGTGTTGGAACTAAGGACACATCATCTCTCTCAACTAGAAATGTGTAGTGCCAAATAGGGCATGCATCTGTCTCTGCCTTACAAAGCTTTGATCAAATTCCATAGGATACTTTTTTAAGATAATTACGTTTATTCAGCCAAGACAGCCACACCTAATTGCATATTGCATTGACGTCACCAATGGTCTGGTCTCTGGCGATGTCACATCCCATGACTTGGCAAGTTTTCCTGCAAAACAGGACAGTGCATCACCACTGATGCCTTTAAGACTTTGATATTAAAAATTGCCGATATTAAATAATTGTACCAATGATTTGGTAGGCTGGCATTTTTAATTGAAATATATAATAATATTTTAAAACATGCACCATAATTGTGAATGCAATATTTTTATAACAGTTAATTGCTAATGAAATAATGAATGCTTTTTGGATGGCATTAAAGCCAGAATGGTGAATGCTTTTCACTTGGGTGGAATTGGTGCCAATGATAAATCTATCTCTTTTTGTGTAGTTAATCAGTACCAATATGGTGAACCCTCTCTGGCTGGAGACAATGCCTATATGGTGAATGTATCTCACTTTCACCCTGTTGACGCTGACCATCTGTATCATGTAATCAATATGTAATAGTATGGATAGCTGGACACTGTTTTTGCAATTTTTCTTAAACATTTTTTGGTTGGATCCATTAAAAACTACATGGTGTTTTAACCTAAACTAAAAAACATTTTGTACAAATGAACTTTTCCTGTAGACCTTTTCCCTTTGTAAGGTCTTTCAGGTGGTGATACGTGATGTCCATCAGTTAACTTGTATTCCAGCCCAGATCCACTTCTGTCTTGTGACTCGTTCAATCACATCCATGACCTTTGTCTCCTCTCTAAGTCTAGTCTAAAGTAAATAGGTTAGATTTGTGTCCCAAGTGAATCTGAAACAAGACGAGCAAGAAAATGAATCAAGCCGACACCTTTAAATACCCACAGCGTGGTTTTAATGTCATCAATCAAACAGCTGTGAAAAAAGTTAGCACATATAAAATTACTTGCACAAAACAACACCTGACTCAATTTCCAGACCGGCTGTTAAATGCTTAGAAAAATCCACCCAGCTGTGTTCAAAAAACTGTGCAAAGGCTTTGTACCCTTAAAAAATCTTTAGTAGGCAGCAAGTTCAGTAATTTGTCTTGTGTAATTGATCACATCTTGTCTTGTTCACGACGGTGCAGTATAAATCTTGTCATGTAATCGTTTTTTCTCCACTTTACTAATTTATGTTAATGTTCAAGAAACATTCATTCTACTTTCATGTTTTATCTAAGTAAATTTTGTTGATTGACTTTTAAAAGAACAAATCTGTTTATTAAGTGGACTGCATGTATTCACACAAAAATTCACACTACCAATCTGAACACCAGTGAATGTGATTCGCAGTTGGTAAAATCTATGAATTTATGTACCAACATGAGTTACCCTTACCACATGTAAAATGAAACTGTTATCACTGGTAACAGTTTCACAGATTCTTATGTAAATCACTTGTACTGTGTAGTCTGAAATGAACATTTGCTGCTCTTGCATATTAATTATTTCTTTGTGAAGTCTGTAGTTTGTGTTTGATGTAGAAAAATATCAACATTTAGCATGCATGTAGCGAACCATTACCTTTGTTACTTCAACATTCCTAAATATTCATTTCTGATTAAAGATGACTAAGCCATGTGTACAGAAACTGTTAACTGACACTGATCAATAAACATTATCATAACAATAGTGATGCTTCCTACATACATTCATGAATGTCCATATTTCAGGCACGTTGCGAGACGCGAGCCACCACTTTGCCAAGGGCTCTGCCTCAGGCGTGACTCTAGTAAATAGCATCTTCAGTGAGAATGACGTCTTTGAGAGGCAGTGGTTTCGACGCGGTGACACGTGTCGGGGCAGTGTCAGACGGTGTCATCGAATGTCCCTGAGGACTGCGAGAGAGAGGGACACGGATGTTTGTAGCAGCTGCGGCTTTGTCGTCAACGGGGACTGCCACCAGGTGTCAGTGAGACAACGCGTTTATCATGCAGCGTGCTTCAAGTGTGCCCGGTAAGTTTGGGGATGGTGTCGTTGTCGTCTTTGTTGTTCGTGTCAAACCAGGAACACCTCGAATATGTCATTATTATGTCATTAATTATTTGCACCCAGAAATATTTTTGTGCTTTTGAGAGACGTTTTCTTGTGTGTAAGCAGGTGGATGATGTTGCACTATGTAACTGTAAGACAAGAGTGTTGTGATTCGTGAGTAGGCGTCACTTAGTGCCATTGTTATGTAATCATCTCACATTAACCAAGTCAAGTGTAGTGGCAAAACAGATCATTGTTTGTGCCACTAGCGGCAGTTGGTGCAAGATCTAGTCACAGATCATTGTTTGTGCCACTAGTGACAATTGGTGCAAGATCTAGTCACAGATCATTGTTTGTGCCACTAGTGACAATTGGTGCAATATCTAGTCACAGATCATTGTTTGTGCCACTAGTGGCAGTTGGTGCAAGATCTAGTCACAGATCATTGTTTGTGCCACTAGTGGCAATCGGTGCAAGATCTAGTCACGGCTCACTGTAATGTGACAGCCCAAATGTTCTAAGATGTATTTTCAAGGTTGAGCTTGTAAAATACGAGTTATTCGTTCCACATCTGTCCACCCAATGATTATTGTTAAGAGCGTGCATTTGCTTCTCTAACTTAAAAATACTATTGATCATATTGTTTAATAATGCCATGTTTTGGATCAGGGTGGAATATCTGAATGGGGACAAATGCATTTTTCTCACTCTAGCAATGTGGACATTTGGCAGCAAGTAAAAAGACTAATGTATTTGACCCCATGTTTGGTAGACAGTTTTGATGAGTTGTATGTTTATGCCTACAGCTGAAATAGACTGACTACCTTTTGTCATACTATTGGTTCAGTGGTAAAATCAGTAACATCCTGTCCCCTTCACTAACCCTCCGGCAGTCTGGGAGAAAGGACAGTTGCCAGCCATCAGTTGAAGACACTGTAGTTACAAAGTTATTTTACTAGATGTTTTATCACATTTTATTGAGCGGTGCTATTGTAGATCTATTGCAGCTGGCAGAGTAATTGTTTGGGTTTAATCTCTTGTCTGAAATTCAATCCAGATATCCCATGAAATAATTTTATGTCATCCTTAAAATCTGTCATATAACTCAGATATGTTGTCTGTTCTCACAAAATTTGATTAGCATTTAAATAAAATTGGGACAACATTATACATAGATCCAATTCTACTGAATGGTGATCAATGCAGATATCTCACATAAAAGCTACATTTATAATTTTATGGAAAAATTTAATTCTTAGTAACAAATGTAGCTAAACAAATCTAAAAATAAGTAAAAGTAAATATATTTTGAGATGTTTAACTTAAATATTTGTTTTTAGAAAATGAAACTAAGACCAATTTCAATGAAAGAAACATTATATATTTTTTTTGTCTTTGTAATATTTCCACCAAAATTACTTTATTTCAAGCATACTGTGATCCTATGTACACTTCTAGTCTTTGGTGCCAATTTTTTTTTTTACTTAACTTACCCTCAAGATGCAGTGCAAGCTTTATGTTTGCCACCAACTACATTAAATCTTTTAATGAACGCATTCGTTCATCCATATTTAGTCTTTTATATCGTTTTCATCAGTCGGATAATCTTCTTTTTATTAATTACCTACATACTTATATTCATTATAAGAGCTGTATGTACACGTACTGGCTGTTATACACATGACATTTATATTGTAGTTTTATTATCAAATTTTTATTATTTATTTTTACAACTTATTTAATTAATTTCCTGATATATTTATCCATAATTTTTTTAACTTTACACATATCTTTACATCGATCACATCATTGCTTTGATTGTATTATATGTATTGTATTATCATATTTTTTAATTGTATTTTATATATATATATATATATATATATATATATATATATATATATATATATATATATATATATATGGACGATGTCTTGTCTGAAATAAAACTTTATTATTATTATAGGTAAATAAAAATCTTGTTAACCGCAGCACCGTGTATAGTTACTTCAGTGTGCCTTGTCAACACCATTGTGACACCCACGCCTCGCAGGCTAAATGTGGCGCCATTCTGGGAATGCATCAATGTGTTACATGTTGTCACGTAACTGGATGTCACCTGCGTCAGTAGTGCGTGTTTGTGATATTTATGTCTGTGGCTTGCATTAATCCCACCCATTTGGCATGTCCCAGAAATGTTTCTTTCGCCAGAGTCTCAAGTCTCAACCCACCAACGACGTGTTTATGAATTTATTACATTATAGCCTTATGCGAATTTATCTCGTGTAATTTCTCGTGGGCGTTTGCTGTAGGCCGTAGACAGTAGACACGGTCCTGGCTAAACTGTGATGCATTTACAGCCGATATAACAGTGGGCGGTTCTGTTAAATTCACACCTGGCACTGAAGAGTTCCCACCTTTAGGGATTCAGTTCAAGGGAATACCAAGCGTTTCCATACATGTTCCCTCAGCTAGTGTTGGGGAGAAGAAGGCCCACCCCCGCCCCATCAAGGAAACAATACCGAGACCAATCAAAGACTCCCATTTATAACAAGTCGCAAGAAAAGAACCTATTTCTGTCATACAAGGGATTGTAGTTTAACACCTCGTGAGATAAAAACCTGTCGCTGCGGCCTGTAATAAACTATAGTGGCGCCGCCACAATGAATGTGGCCAGGAACTGTGTCTCAACGATCGCTCATTCATGTCCTCGTTGGCCGCCACACAGAGATTATGGGCCAGGCATTGTACCAACAACGGCAGGTGATATTATGTGTACAGCGTTTGTATGAATGCGGTCCTGTAAGCCGCGTCTCTGTCTCACGATCTAATCCCTATAGATACACGAGTGGAAGTGTAATTGTTTGGCAAATACTTTGCCGTTATCTGATAAATACGTGGCAATATATCGCGGTGCTTTCTCATGGCTCGGCTTAAGCCAAAGTTTGTAGTACGCGATTGATAGGAATTGTGCCGGAGTAGTCTTTGACTGGAATATAGATCTGATAAGTACGGAGGACTTCCCCACCCACGAATGTTGGTTTGACTTGGTTGGAAGTTTGCCAAGGTACCAAGGTAGTCAGATCGTTTATTGAACCAGGTAAGCGGAACCATTTTACACTGTACTGGGAATACCACAGACAACTGCACTGTTTACTGTTATTACTTAGGATTATCTGGCAATTTGATTCATTTGTTAGCATGTCACTGTTTTGTGTTTCCAGTGAATAGCAAAACAGGATGTTAAGTTGGCGTTCCATCAAAACTGTTTTGATCAACGCAGTTTGGGGCTTGTGCTGAAAAATCAGTTAGTACAGTGTCCACCTGTAGGGTGTCCACCTGTACGGTGTCCACCTGTAGGGTGTCCACCTGTACGGTGTCCACCTGTAGGGTGTCCACCTGTAGGGTGTCCACATGTAGGGTGTCCACCTGTAGGGTGTCCACCTGTAGGGTGTCCACATGTAGGGTGTCCACCTCTAGGGTGTCCACATGTAGGGTGTCCACATGTAGGGTGTCCACCTGCAGGGTGTCCACCTGCAGGGTGTCCACCTGTAGGGTGTCCACCTGTAGGGTGTCCACCTGTAGGGTGTCCACCTGAGGGTGTCCACCTGCAGGGTGTCCACCTGCAGGGTGTCCACCTGTAGGGTGTCCACCTGCAGGGTGTCCACCTGCAGGGTGTCCACCTGTACGGTGCCACCTGTATGGTGTCCACCTGTAGGGTGTCCACCTGCAGGGTGTCCACCTGCAGGGTGTCCACATGTAGGGTGTCCACATGTAGGGTGTCCACCTGCAGGGTGTCCACCTGCAGGGTGTCCACCTGTAGGGTGTCCACATGTAGGGTGTCCACCTGTATGGTGTCCACCTGTAGGGTGTCCACCTGTAGGGTGTCCACCTGTAGGGTGTCCACCTGTAGGGTGTCCACATGTAGGGTGTCCACCTCTAGGGTGTCCACATGTAGGGTGTCCACATGTAGGGTGTCCACCTGCAGGGTGTCCACCTGCAGGGTGTCCACCTGTAGGGTGTCCACCTGTAGGGTGTCCACATGTATGGTGTCCACCTGCAGGGTGTCCACCTGCAGGGTGTCCACCTGCAGGGTGTCCACCTGCAGGGTGTCCACCTGCAGGGTGTCCACCTGTAGGGTGTCCACCTGCAGGGTGTCCACCTGCAGGGTGTCCACCTGTACGGTGCCACCTGTATGGTGTCCACCTGTAGGGTGTCCACCTGCAGGGTGTCCACCTGCAGGGTGTCCACATGTAGGGTGTCCACATGTAGGGTGTCCACCTGCAGGGTGTCCACCTGCAGGGTGTCCACCTGTAGGGTGTCCACATGTAGGGTGTCCACCTGTATGGTGTCCACCTGTAGGGTGTCCACCTGTAGGGTGTCCACCTGTAGGGTGTCCACATGTAGGGTGTCCACCTGTACGGTGTCCACCTGTAGGGTGTCCACCTGTAGGGTGTCCACATGTAGGGTGTCCACATGTAGGGTGTCCACATGTAGGGTGTCCACCTGCAGGGTGTCCACCTGCAGGGTGTCCACCTGTAGGGTGTCCACCTGTAGGGTGTCCACCTGTAGGGTGTCCACATGTAGGGTGTCCACCTGTACGGTGTCCACCTGTAGGGTGTCCACATGTAGGGTGTCCACATGTAGGGTGTCCACATGTAGGGTGTCCACATGTAGGGTGTCCACCTGTAGGGTGTCCACCTGTAGGGTGTCTCAGAGAGTTGAATTTGACACCCAGCTGACCTGGTCACTAGTTAAGGTGACACCAGTTATTGGTACTAGTTAATATGTGACAATACTTAGTGTGACACTAGAATGTGAACGGTGTTTGTCTGTGACACTGTGGCAGTGGTGTGGCATGCTGGGTGACATTAGAAGTATGTGTGACGTCTGTCTGGATACTTTACCTGCACTGATGTGTTGACATTGCGTCTTGTGGAGATATTTACCCAGTGTGTCAACACCGGGGCCGTCACATCAATGTTAGTAATGACTGCTCGTTACAGGAGAATGCTCCCTTTGACATACCTGGAACCATCAGATATCTTGAAACTCTTCCTAAGCAATCTCCTTGTCACACTCTTAGCCACCCTCTTTATCACCCTCTGTATTACCCTCATTGTCTGCCTTCTTGTCACCCACATTGTCATATTCCTTGTCTCCCTCCTCTTCACACTCCTTGTCTCTCTCCTTATCCCCTCCTTACTCCTTGTAACCCCTCTCTCCTTGTAACCCCCGTTGTTCCCTCCTGTTATTCCTCCTTGTCTCCCTCCTCCTTATGTCCCTCATTCTGTCCCTCATTGTCTCCCTCATTGTAACCCTCCTTTTCTCCCTTCTTGTCTTCCCTTGTCTCCCTCCTTGTCTCCCTCCTTGTAACCCTCCTTGTCTCCCTCATTGTCCCCCTCTTCCTTGTCCCCCCTTGTCTCCCTGCTCCTCATGTCCTTCCTTGTCTCTCTCCTTGTACCCCTCCTTGTCTCCTTCCTTGTCTCCCTCCTTGTGTCGTTCCTTGTCACACTCCTTGCTTCCCTCCTTCTACCACTCTTTGCCCCCTCCTCATAAACCTCATTGTCTCCCTCCTTGTCATACTTCTTGTCTCCCTCCTTGTCTCCCTTCTTTTACCCCTCTTTGCCCCCTCCTTGGGCATCCCTCCTTGTCACACTTCTTGTCACACTCCTTGTTTCCCTCCTTGTCTCCCTCCTTGTTTCCCTTCTTGTCACATTCCTTGTTTCCCTCCTTCCATTCTTTGCCCCCCTCCTTGTAAACCTCATTGTCTCCCTCCTTGTCACACTTCTTGTCTCCCTCCTTGTCTCCCTCCTTTTACCCCTCTTTGCCTCCCTCCTTGTAACCCTCCTTGTCACACTTCTTGTCTCCCTCCTCTGTCTCTCCTCCTTGTCACACTTCTTGTCTCCCTCCTTGTCTCCCTCCTTTTACCCCTCTTTGCCCCCCCTCCTTGTAATCCCTCCTTGTCACACTTCTTGTCTCCCTCCTTGTCTCCCTCCTTTTACCCCTCTTTGCCCCCCCTCCTTGTAACCCTCCTTGTCACACTTCTTGTCTCCCTCCTTGTCTCCCTCCTTTTACCCCTCTTTGCCCCCCTCCTTGTAACCCTCCTTGTCACACTTCTTGTCTCCCTCCTTGTCTCCCTCCTTTTACCCCTCTTTGCCTCCCTCCTTGTAACTCCTCCTTGTCACACTCTTGTCTCCCTCCTTGTCTTCCCTCCTTGTCACACTTCTTGTTCCCTCCCTCCTTTTACCCCTCTTTGCCCCCCTCCTTGTAACCCTCCTTGTCACACTTGTCTCCCTCCTTGTTTCCCTTCTTGTCACACTCCTTGTTTCCCTCCTTCTACCATTCTTTGCCCCCCTCCTTGTAAACCTCATTGTCTCCCTTCTTGTCACACTTCTTGTCTCCCTCCTTGTCTCCCTCCTTTTACCCCTCTTTGCCTCCCTCCTTGTAACCCTCCTTGTCACACTTCTTGTCTCCCTCCTTGTCTCTCTCCTTGTCACACTTCTTGTCTCCCTCCTTGTCTCCCTCCTTGTCACAATTCTTGTCACACTCCTTGTGTCCCTCCTTGTTTCCCTCCTTGTTTCCCTCCTTGTGTCCCTCTTGTGATACTCCTTGTTTCCCTCCTTGTGTCCCTCCTTGTCACACTCCTTGTTTCCCTCCTTGTCTCCCTCCTTGTCTCCCTCCTTGTCACACTTCTTGTCACACTCCTTGTGTCCCTCCTTGTCCCTCCTTGTCACACTCCTTGTTTCCCTCCTTGTCTCCCTCCTTGTTTCCTTCCTTGTGTCCCTCCTTGTCACACTCCTTGTTTCCCTCCTTGTGTCCCTCCTTGTCACACTCCTTGTTTCCCTCCTTGTGTCCCTCCTTGTCACACTCCTTGTTTCCCTCCTTGTATCCCTCCTTGTCTCCCTCCTTGTTTCCCTCCTTGTTTCCCTGCTTGCTACACTTCTAGTCACACACCTCTCCTCACCATCCTACATCACAAGGTCAACATCCTTTAAGAAGATATTTTATGAAGGAAACAATAACACACAACTCTGACAAACAATTACACTGTCATATTAAATACTTGAAGACAAAACCACAATTTATAAACTACTTATTTTAGCTTTGGTAAAGCTACAAGAGAACTACTAATTAGTACCTTGCCAGTGAGTGACCCCCCTGGAGGTCTTGGACTGTGATTCTCAGCTAGAGGTCTAGTAAGTGGCAACAGAGATACAGGACTAATCTAGATCCAGTGCCACTCAATCGGTGCCTCTCAATTGCCTGCAGCCGTGTACCGCTGAATACCGATCATGCTTATTAATTTCTCTAATTAAGTGGTCGTTGCGGACTACCTGGGTTTGTTGACATTGCATTGCGTCCAGTCGAATTGTTGGACATTAGCTTGAGTTCTTGGCAGTTGGAAGTGATCGTTGAGCTCGGCAGAGCTTACCTTAGTACCTGGACGGGCTTGAGTGATTAGTACCTGCTCTCTGCTGACCGACTGATGCGAGGTGATTACTGGGCAAAGACCGATGGTTTGGCAGCATCTATTCGGAGGTTGTGTGTCACAGAATGGACAGATGACCTGTGCAAAGTACGTGGCTGTATTTGTGTGAATGTGTGAATGTTTCAGTTTCTTGACTTGTTTATTTGACTCTAGTAAAAATTAGGTTTCAGTTGTAATGTAATATTTAGTAAACACGTGCAGTGTTATATCAATATCATAATGTGCTAGCTCAAATGTTGACAACTTTGTCAAGTACATGTAGCAATACTTGTTTTATTTAAATTGATGAAGGTTGAAAAAGTGAGATTTATATCCGCAAATCTAGTTGTGATAATGTGGAATTGTCAAATACTAGACATATTATTATTTTAGTATAGTAATGTACATAATATGTTATTGCTATGGTATTGGGTTGTGTGTAGACATCTATTACTTTTCTAACTTAAAATAAAAATTACTTTATACCATGTGCAATCCTAGAGTATGTGTTTTGACATTTGAATGTGTGCACCCCAAAAACATGTCCATTATATTTGATCTTGGAAAATGGCGTATGTATTTGAATGTATCAGAACATGTACATTTGCATTTAAATGCAGTGACACGTCTGTGATTCAAGAAGCGTGCTGAGATTGCCTTGCTGTGTCTTGTCTGGTCAGCTTCGGCTCTCTGTAATGTCCAGCTGGTGGTCATTATAGGTGTAGTGTGCCCTTGCTTTCATGTTGAAGCAACTACCGGGTAGTAGTAGCACTTTGTTTGTCTTGTTAGTGAGACAGCCAGTTGGATATTTACGCTAGAACAACTAGCAAAAAAGACACGTTGACATGACAGAAAGACAGCACAGACAGCTCCAGTCATCAAGCTCAAATGTACTTGCTCTTCCCAGAGTCAAGACAAAGGCCAGAACATGAGCGTCTTCAGTCGCTGCCTACTCTGTGGAATGCACTTACCAACAACATTAATTCAGCGGAAAACGTTATTATATTTTAGATTTTGCTGTCACCTGAAAACCTGCCTGTGTAATCTTGCCTGTCCATCTTAGCTTCTTATTGCATCCATCCAACTGTTGATGACCTTTGTATGCCCTTGACTATGAGAATGCTGAATCCACTGGTATAGTGTTGCGCCTCTGAGGTCAGATTCTGAGGATATTAGCACCATAGAAGTTACCCTTATTTATTATTATTATAAAGCGTACGTATTTGGTGAAACCATAGCTCCAAGACCCAAAGCAACCGACACTTAGTGTCCCTTGCTTTGGGGAATGAGAATGTGTGGTTATAAACCTTTCTTATTTCCTGTTAAGTGTGAAGAATCGGGCTCCACTTCCTCTACACCGATGTCTTTGTAAATCCTTTCTTAAACTGGCTTTGCCTGTGTCTTTGTTTTAAATATTTGAATAACTATGTTGAAGGTATGCACTTCATGTATTTATGATTATTTTATGTATTATGCATTTTAGAACTTTAGAATTTGTTCATTCTAAGAAGGTTTCCGAGCAAACAGAAATTTAACTAATCTCTCTCATCTCATATATGACCCCCAAAATGAGTTTAAGTTCGAAGCAGGTTAATATATTTCACCCTCAAATGTTTTCACTGTAGTAAACAAAACATAGAAATAGTAAACACTGTGCATCAGACAGCCAGAGCTTTCTGCAATTTCCTCGAATTGAGTTTCGCAGGGTTCATACAATGAAGACTGCAGATAACATGACGCCCACAACTGATTCAGCGAACTTCCTGCTAATGATTGTAGCCGTGGCTTAATTATGAGGATGGTTGTGATTAATAATGTAACAGACAAGGCTGTTTTGAATGTGCTAACTGGACTTGCTGAGGACAGATTGGGCCGCGTTTGCTGTAGTCCATCTATGGTATCTTTCAATTGGAATACGCTGTCAGACCAATCCTTGCGCTAGGAAGGTTCTTGCTGAACAGTTTGACAGTTGCCTCATTGATTATACAAATGCCAGTAGATAGAACTCTCCCATGGAATTCACCGAGCCAGAAGAGATGTCGCGTCATGTCTAGTTAATTAAAGTATCCCGCTCGAAGAAATAAACCCAGAAACAACCAGTGCGGAAGACACAAGTCAAAGGTCAAGTTGTACCTCGTATCCACGGCACTACAGCTGCAGAAAACGTCTTCATTGGTTAGGATTGTTTTTAAATTGAGCTACATGTTTCGAGCAATTTCCTTGAGAATCATTCTCGTGTTTCTTGGGAACTCTTCATCGTCAGAGAATTGTTACTCTTAGGCCGAGGATATTGCTGCATGAAAGGTGAGGTTTCGGTTATGTTCTTTTGACTGTGTCACAAATGTCTGCATATAACAAAAAACTGTTTAGGTGACACAGTACAGCGATGACAAAGACTTGTCCAGTTGGTACTACCTGGTACAGTGTAGTGGCTGTTCTGGACCATCACAGCTAAACTCGCAGCCCGACTAGTGATTGAAAGCACCAGGATGTGATTGCACCTATTGCCAGATTGAAGCTTGCGCTAATTCACTCACCCCTCTCTACCTGTCAGTCAAGAGAACTGGAATTCAAGCCCATGTTCTACCATATCAAAACTCAGGCCTATTTTGTTCACTCCTCTTTGCTTGTGTAGTTAGGAACAGCCGTGTGAGGGTAAAAAATCTGAAATAAAATTTGTTATGACTCGAATGTAGAATGTAGGTCTCTTTTATCCTACCTAGGTACTGGTTCAACTCCGTTTGGTGATTGAAGCTGCCTACTTGACAAGTGAGAGGCATCATACAAACAGAGTAGATTATAGCAATGGTGTTGCTAAATTTCTGTTTGGCTCTAGGTCAGCGCAATTGTGATGGTGACGGGGTATCTCTTTAAAAGGATGAGATCGATTTCTAGGCTTCGTGTTTTTTATTTAATTAAGACTAAAATATAATGCTGAAGATATATCTTCCACCAAATTCAATCTTGTTACTTTATTAAGCTTGTAGCAATGTTTACAATTTGAACATTTCCACTGCATGACCCATTTAGTTGGTAAAAAAGTTCAGTTTCCAAAGATGCATTATTTCCAATATTACTGGGGTAAACCAAGTTAACTACAATATCCTTTGATGTTCAACATTCCTGCATTCTTGAGAGCAGACTTCCAACTATACATTACTCAACTGGCTAATTCTGGTAGTGGAGTAGACGACCTCCGTTTAAAATCTACTTTATATCGTATAGTTGCGTGAAGGCATAACAAAATCAAGTAACCCATAGTTATTCCGATACGTCTTACCCTTGCTGCAGATGCAGTGACCCAGTGCATTGTGGTCTGAATCAGCTATGAATAGCATTATGTCACACCTGACAGGCAGTGTTGGCACTTTTTCGGACAGACAGTAATTTCTTATCACTTCACCTGTAATACATTCCAGCATCTATTAGCTCGTGTGACAAGTAATCACTTTGTGCCCCCCCCCCCAGTGTTTCATATAATCATTTCCTGGTTGCCATTTCCTTGCACAGACTTGACAAACTGACGTTTCCTTTAATTTACCTGATTGGTAATTAGCTTTGTACATACTGTGCTTCATCACGCGATTCATAGTTAACTGCAGTTGAGGAATACGAAGCAGTTAGCGACAATTGTTTACCTTCATTACACTATCACACGTTTCGGTTTATTTATTTGACTTTGTAAATACGAGTATTTAATTTTAAGTTCAGCAGAATTGTTATTTACCAGATGTTACTTTGGGACCTTTGCTTTGATTTATTTACAGTTTGGAAGCTCCTAATCTATTATTCGTTCATCTGTTAGTCTGCCGTATCTTTATTTATGCTTTGCTGCATATTGCAGGCGTTTGTTATTGATCCGTTTCAAGGCTAAACCAGTTATTTATGATACAATGAATAGTTGATATTTGCAACACATGAGAGGGACAACATTGTCAATGTCACAAAGAACTATAAATCAAGTCTTCATCTGAAATCTTGTGGATTTGCTGGAATAATATCAGAGCATTGGGCTCTCGGAATATCAACAAAATCTTGGTTTTAACCCTCCACAGTGTTTCTATTCACTCAGCCAAATGTGTGTATATATGAATGAATTGTTCTCATACAGTAACTGAGGGATGGCTGAATACTCCCTAGCAATGTTTCAAATGGTTTGCTTGCTCCTGATGACTCTGTGCCATGTTGTAAACAGTCGTATGTATGCAGATGTTTTTCTTGTATTTCTGCAATGTTTCAGCCAGAGGTAAACACAAAATATCGCAATTTAGTGGTTAAAAAAATATTAGAAAATATTTTCCTGTTAATTGCGAGGTCATTTTGGTTCACCAGCCCGAAACCTGTATTTTTATTACATGTTGCATCAGCACTTCCAAATGTCCATCTTGGTGTGTTGACCAGTGCATTGACCAATGCATTGACTAATGCATTGACCAATGCATTG
Source organism: Ridgeia piscesae (assembly GCA_025642075.2). NCBI lineage: Eukaryota > Metazoa > Annelida > Polychaeta > Sabellida > Siboglinidae > Ridgeia > Ridgeia piscesae. The sequence goes on along the minus strand of JAODUO010000083.1, from coordinate 141,130 downwards.
ACAAATGCACTGACCAATGCAGTGACCAATGTGTTGACCAATGTGTTGACCAATGCATTCATGATTGACCAGCTTTGACCAATGCATCGATCAATGCGTTGACCAATGTTTAATCAAATAATTGCTTTATTGACTGATTGTCCGAAACAATACTGAATACAAACACAGGACATATACACACAAATCAGGATAGACAATCAACAATAAGCATGAAACAAGCAAACTGCTTATGATTCCTTTTTTAAATTATCAACAAACCATGTATGTCACCTCGGTGCTATTATGCTGATGCGAGCATACCACAGTTAGTCAAATAAATGTCATAAAAAAACATGATAATTAAATATTAATACGTACTATTCTACTCAAATATACCACTGTATCCTAATTGTGCAGTGTTTCTTGTTATTATGTGCTCAAGATGTATAGTTTCATTGTCTTTTTGAATATGTTCATACACGTACAATCATAAGAATAGTATTCCACAGTTGGGTACCAACATAAGCGGGAGTGTTTTGTCTGGTGTTGGTTTTAAAATGTGGTATTTTGTAAGCTAAATGTTGTCTCATATTATAATTGTGTTTCATGAACATGCTATTAAATATATATTTGGTAACATACCCCTGTTATGTTTGTACATTAATATACAACTACTAATATAAGTTACATATTTGTTCGGTTGATGACAGATGTTCATAATTTGATATGCTATAAATAAAACTACGTATGACTTCTAAATTCATCATGATTTATTATGCGAATAATTTGTTTCGGCAATATATGAATTTTAGAACAATATATTGTTGGGGCTCTTCGCCATACAATGTTACAATAGGTAATAAAAGGTTATATAGAGGTGTGATAACGTTAATCAAAGTTGGTATGTTCACTTTGTTCTTAACCTTCCAAAAAATGCCTACATTTTTTTGTACATGTATATTTTATATGTTCATTCCAACTTATTTTATTATCTGTTAACAGTGTCTGTTTGAGTCCCATCTGTATAAATGTTGTTGATTCTGTTTCTTACACTGGGAATATTGCTAAATGTCATTGTACATGTTTTCTTAATATTTAATGAAAGCTTATTAGCTTTAAGCCAATGTGAAAGTTTTTGTATTTCAATATTTAAATCGTGTTCCTTTTTTTTGCAAATCTTTCCCTTGGATAAAAATATTAGTGTCATCTGTATACATTATAGGAAAGGTGATTTGTGACTCAGCGCTTAAATCATTTATATAGATCAGGAATAATAAGGACCTAATATTGATCCTTCTGGCACTCCACAAGTTATATTTAAAAAAAAAACAGAATTGGTTTTACTAATTCTTACTTACTGTTTGTTTCCTTTGAAACCACTGGAGGCCTGGTCCTCTTATTCCATAATGGTTTAATTTTATTAATAGAATGTCGTGATTCACTGTATCAAATGCTTTGGCGAAATCTAAAAAAAGTCACATTATGACATTGTGGTCTCTTTTGTCTGTTGCACTTGTTATTTTATCAGTTAATATTGTTAAAGCCATATAAGTAGAATATCTTTTTTGAATCAAAATTGACAATTTGACAAAATATTATGTTTATTAATATATTCAGTTTGTCTACCATATACAAGTTTTTCATTTTTTAAAGAAAATACCAGTAATATGGAGATTGGTCTATAGTTACTGATTAGTGTAGCATATCCTTTTTAAATCAACACTATAATTATTAGCTATTTTTAATTCACATCGTACGTACCCTTTGTCAAATGATAAATTAAAAATGTGGCATAATGGTTTAATCATACAAGAATATGTTTATTTGATGATATCTGGTTTTATATCGTTCCATCCACGACTGCAGTTTTTAAATTTCTCTATAATTATTTGCATTGACCAATGCATTGACCAGTGCGTTGACCAACGCGTTGGCCAACGCTTTGACCTCAGCCTTCTGATGCAAACATCACAGGTCAATCAGATATGTAAATTGGTGAGTTTTGTTTGTCTCGCCTGATTATAGCTGCCACCCAGTGCAGTGAGGACATAAGCAGGCTCTGTACCGAAAACTACCCATCATCTGTGCCAGTCATTAGAGGCCTGGGAAGACCCATAATTGGTGCCAGCAGCCAGCCTCCAGAGCTGACTGACAGAGAGACTTAGCTGGTCTGACAGGCCTCATATCCTGGCATCTGTGTCAGTGAATGCTGTGTAACACAGCACACAATCATCAACACCCTTTCCTGGTCACTGGTTGTTGATTACAGTGTTTGTGTCGTGTTATTTCTGTGGATGGGTGTCAATTTCACAGACATCAGTGATCACTTTTATAGCATGTCTGTCCAGTCCAGGACATTAATTATTACCACAAAATTCACTGAATCAGTTCTACTTTGTCCCACTTTGTGGGGACAAGGCAACTCCCACTTTGTGGGGACAAGGCAACTCCCACTTTGTGGGGACAAGGCAACTCCATGGGTACTTTTTGGTTGGTCATTGTCATAAGTGCAAATACTTAATGGCTATTTACAATTTGAGGTTTTATTTATAATTATACAGTTCTTATGAAATTTGTTTAGGTTCACCAGTAAAATTGCAGACACTGTTTGGTTTTTTAAATTCAACTTGGACATTTTATCTTTTTTTCTGCACTTAAGAATTGTTTTTTTAAATCACACGTACTCTGTAAGAGGACTTACACTATATTATAATGTTTGTAAGATGTCACTTTTGTGGAAGCAACATGTTACATTTTCTAGAGTTTATGAGAAGGATTTCATAGGATGCTATATTTAAATGAACAACAAATAAAAGTATCACTTAATAGCATACTATGAAATCTATATAGAGGTTAGAGAATCATCCATGGCTTGTGTTGACTGCTGTGTAAATTGCGACATAAAATGTTAGGTTGATTGTCTAGTTTTTGTTCATAATAAATGACAGTCACACCTGTAGGGGCTTACGTGACAATTTATATATCACAGCAGCTGCATTGTGCAAACAATTATACAATAAACAAGTAATTTCCTCTTATATCCATGTAGAAAAGCACATATATAGTAACGGTGAATATATTCAACAATGTTTTTAGATATAACAGAGCGACTCTCCTTCTACTTATCTTTCTGGTACGTGACTGTACAAAAATTTACTTATACATGTTTAATCAATTTCCTGTCAACAAGAAATGACACACAAATTGGACAGAGATTTTATTTTAATGTTAGTTCTATGGAAGATGGATTGTTCTACTAATACGGAATGTTCCAAATATATTTTGCAGTGTCCTTCGTCCTCGCATAAAAATGACGTCAATCTGACACAGCAGGCAAATGGCGGCAGACAAGAGTATTAAAAATGTGTCACTCAGCCTTTTATATTTGCTCTTTATAGAATGTCACAGCCAACTGGCTGGATGTTTGAAGTGGACAAATATTTGGTATACATGTATCATTATAATATATAAAAAATATAAAATTATATATATATATATAATATATATATACATGTTTGTATATGTGTGTATGTATGTCATTATGTATGTATGTATGTATGTATGTATGTATGTATGTTGTGTGTGTGTGTGTGTGTGTGTGTTGTGTGTGTGTGTGTGTGTGTGTGTGTGTGTGTGTGTGTGTGTGTGTGTGTGTGTGTGTGTGTGTGTGTGTGTGTGTGTGTGTGTGTGTGCATGCGTGCGTGCATGCATGTGTGCGTGCATGCATGCATGCAGGTATGTATTTATGGGAAATGGGTGTACTTAGTTCAAGTATCCTCTATTTAGGATTTTTGGAACATGAACAATGACCCTAATGCACTGGCAACGGAGGGTATACATTATTATATACATATTAGAATGATGCACACACGCACGCATGCATGCATGCACACACACACACACACATACACACGAATGCTGGTCCTACATCATCTGTGTCTTGGCCCCATTTACAGTTCATAGTTTACATTAATCTATATGGATAAATAACATGAAAACAAAACAACGTCATCCATACGCAAACCTCAGTGGCCTGTCGCTTTATAACAGGCACCAGTAGTAACAAACAGTCAACCTCGTAAATCATATCTGAATTGGACAAGATCAAGATCACTGGCAGTCAAAGTTACCAGCTGGAAAATTGGCAAATGCTCCAACTGCTAGCACAGAGCATCAAGTGTGTTACGGTGGCTGCAGCGGTCTAGTCTAGGAGGAAGACGCTGTGGGGCTGTGTGTCTGTTTTCACTGCCTGTCACTGATTTATGGCCCCGTCTTCTCACAGTCTAGGGGCAGGTTAGCAGGGCCGCTGGAGTGTGTTAGTGCCACTCACTACACAAGCACTAGCAGGGACAGTACACTGCAGTGCTGCCAACAGTACTCTCAGTGCTGTGTGTGTAGAGCTGTGCCACTGGATTCGCAGTCATGGATCACCCTCCCGGGCTATGGCGCAGGTAATGTCGTTTGGATGCAGTGTTTAGTGTAGAGCTAGGCCTAGGGGCACCAAGGTGTGTGTGCTCTGTATGTGTGCCATGTGAACTGTGTACACAGCCAGCGACCCAGCACGCCTCTAGCTGTCTCTCTCTCTCTCTGTTGACATCCTTGAGGTGGAGGTGTTGTCATATATTCCATACAGTTGCACTGTTTATTCCTGTCAGTTGTGGGCGGCGCATGTGTTTGCTTTGACTGGTGCTGGTTTTGATGTCATAGTGTGTCTTACGGTCTGTCTTTTCGGCAAGTTTTATTTCAGGATGTTTGTCGTATTTTCAGTTTTCCAGGATGTGGCCCACCCACAGGAAGTTTGTCAGTGCATTTGTTTGGTTTAATTTACAAAATCTGTTTACTGTTTTTCCAGATGTGATGTGCCTCTAACCTTGAGAAGTTACAGGTAAGATGCATTACTTGTATATCTAGATCATTAACAACATCCCTTTATGTCCTCGCTCCTAATAACATCCCTTCTTCCTTCTTACCTTTCAGATGTCTGTTGTCAGAATAATAACATACTTCTGTCACAATTCTTTTAATAATATTGACTTTATTTGTTTTTACAAATATGAGAAAAATTTATCCTGCTCAAGTGTCCCGATTGTTATATCATACGAAATCAGCTTTGAATTGTTTAATTATTATATTTGATTTCATTTTGAGGTAAATTCAGAAAACATTCCCGTCTAGTTACAGGGCTGACCTGTGTTCTGTAACCGTCTAATTTTGTTTAGTTTCAAAGTCGATGCGTGTGTATTTTATTTGGACGTTTTCCCAGACACGAGCAGTAAACAGTGACAGAAAAAGATTAGGTTGTGACAGTCGGACAGGACGTAAAAACAATGTCTAAAGGCATATATGAAGTGGTCATTATACCGAGTGTCACTGTCCTGTCGCTGTAGAGAGGTCGCATGTATTTCGTGTCCTTTGTCATGAACATTCCAGAAGAACTCGGACACGTTACAGTCGTACACAAACAGCACACCAATTTAAAGCTCTATTAGACAAGAACAAAGTTATGAGTTATTAGAATATCTCGATTGGTGTCTCTGCGTGGACATAAAGAGCCGACATATCAAAGACGTACTCCGTAACCCGATATACATGACTCTCTGACTCCAATGCAATTGTAAATCAATTGCTACGTACGAATCGCCAGCCACACACCACCGTCCACCAGACAGTTGTGGCCGTCTTCAAAGGAGTATAAACGACACTTAAATACACGCATGTCATTACCAACGTTCTATGCCATTTCCGAAATGTGACACATTTCACTGCTTTGACACTGCATATGGTCATAGCGCTGCATGTCATTACTGCCACAAGATAGGCCAGAGTAATATGGATGTCCCACGGAAGCTGTTTTGGGGGACCAAGAAAGCGTCACGCGTCAAGCCGTGCGGCAATAATTTGGTTATATTCACCCACGGAGCAACAAAACATTCGTTTTCATTTCGGCCGTCTCGTGAAGTCATAATCACTCGGTTGTCTTAACTGTGAGAAAGTCTGTCCAGAAAAGCCCTGCATACCAAAAACACATACGTACGTAAGTCATTGCAACTGTTGTTGTGTTTTCTTAAATAGCCAGGTGATAGGTCAAAGGTCAGTAGTGCAAGGAAGTGAATAAACACATCATTGATGCTAGGGAGGAGATTCACTTACCAAACTCAAAAGTTAGCATAGAGTGTACTAATGTATTGACGGTGGATCATGAACAAACTATATTCAATGTTTTACAAAATCTTATCATATCATTGACATTATTGTAGGTATTTTATATATGATATATTAAGTATTGGCTTTTGTCAAATATGTTAAAATATGAATCCTGTATATTGTTGACCAGCTTGCCTACACTATGATTTATTCATCAATGGCATGTAAGAGACACTGAATGCCTAAAGTTCATGATATGCATTATATTCTATAAAAAGTCCACATTCCAAGGTGTTTTACTGTATGTGAATTTCTTTCCACCAGCATTAAGTGAATGATTAAAAAGTAAAAACCAATACTTGGTTGCCACTAATAACACAGCTTTCACTCCACTCCATCCCTTTCTATGCTACTCCTGCGTCTAAACTGTTATTGCAACCTATATCAATGCCCCATGCCGGGCTGGACCCACGGTTTGTATTGACGTTGTGAAAGGACAGATACGAACAAATAATGCACCATTGAGTACGATCGACAGCCCGGCAAGTCATAATATACAATCAACACCTGCCGTCAAATTACCTCGCAAATCTGTGCTCACATTGCATCATCGAAACAAATCTAGAACAGCCATGATGGAAAATAAAATGTTGGTGCCAAGTTTGAAGGCAGTCTGTCCTGGTTGTGTAACCACCATCTGGAATATATAAAGAGGGAAGAAAAACACTGCTGGAGTTGTTACCTCGGTGCAAAAGGTTTTGAAAACTGCTATTATTGGAAAGCCAGACTCTGAGGATACCAAATTGGTACAGATGTGATATCTCTATCACACATAAGGCACTGGATGCTGATGTTGGATATCAATGTGGATAATTCGCATTCAGACAAATTTGTGGTGAACTCTTTACTCTGTGAGATACCATCTTTAATGAACGGACACATTTTACTTCTGGGTGCATGTTGAACGATTGAGGTGTTATGGTTTTTTATGTAGTACCGTTTTGCAGTTTTTTGCGTTGTCTGTGGATAAAATAATTATGGTTTAAAATGTGTATGAGATGTACTTCATATTTGTTGGCAGGCTACCAAATACAAGTACATCATTAAACAAATGTGAGTACATAATATTTATTTAAAAAAATCCAAATGTAAGTTCCTAACAAATGTATGAGATGTCAATGATATCACAACATTTAGTAAAACATTGAAACAAATTTATCTACAAATGCTGATGCTAAGATTTGTACACAAAGGCATTATCACTTGTTCTTGGTGACATTAAATTTGATGAATGGTAACTTACAAACTGATTTTCTAGAGACAACTGTGGCAGAAAGCAATGAATTTTATGCAGCAGGTGGATGAAAAATATACAATTAATTTATTAATTAAAATATATTTAACTGATTTTCCAGAATATTTAACATAAATGTGAGGCAGCATTAAAACATTGCACCAGTGGAAAATTAAATGCTGATCTGTCCCGCCACCTATGTGTACACATCATGTTTGGCCGAGTCCATCTTGAAGTGATCATTATTGGAGCTAACTGACTTATGATGTCTCTGAGTGATTATGACCCGTGCAGTAGATACATTATAGGCCCACATCGCTGCAGGGTCCCAGGCCATTTGCATCTGCTTGTAGTTGGGGGGTTTGTGGGTTTGCTGAGTGAGATGACAGGCAGCTGGCATGGCAGGGAGGGGATGGGAGGGGAGGGAGGGAAGGGGAGGGGAGGAACAGCTGACTCCTGTGAGTTCTCACCTGGGAAACTCATTCCCAAGGCATCATGGGTAGGTTATGAGGTGCACCAGGAAGGGGGAGATATGACGAGGTGTTGGGTTTGGGGTTCAAAGAGGGGATATGGGGAAGAGGACAAGGGAGTGCAGGAGGGGTATGAGAGGAGGGAGATGGGAAGAGACATGGGGAGAGGCTTGGGAGGAAGGACAATGAGGAGAGACAAAGGGGTTAGGGATAACAGAATGGAAGGGGAGGGACAATGGGGGTACAGTGGAAGAGACACATGGGAGGAGAGACAAGGCAAGGGACAAGAGGGGGATAGTGAAAGAGGGGTCGGGAAGGAGGGACATCAAAGAGGGAGCTAGGGAAGAGGGAGGAAACACACGGAGAAAAGAAGAAGTTTATAATCTGAATTAAATATGATACGAGTCTGCATGAGCCGCCGGTTAAGCAGCTGAAAGAAGTTACAGTTTCTGTCTGGCTTGAGAGACAAAGAAGTCGATGGGCAGAACAAAAAGATAAAATAGAGGCACGGCTATGGTGATAACTGGATGATAATCATTCCTAATTGCTAGTGATATTTATGACAACTTTGTGGAAGTCTGCTATGTGAATAGTGTGTAAGACGATGAGCTCGTAGCCTTATGTACAACGTACATGTGTAGCACTTACACAGAACAGCAGCTAGTGTTACTGGAGACGGGGCAGCCTCCTGCCACGCCCTAGCTTGTTATGTAAACTGTCCTTGCAACCCAGGCATATATGTTACATAGCTATCCATCCACAGTCCACACAGCCTCCGTGCCTGTTCCACTTGGGTGTTTTAGGGCCTGCTGTCTGGATGTTTTTGGGTATGCATGCTTCACTGTCATGCCAAGGGAGTTTTTTTAAATCCAACTCTTTTCAAATAAATTTTATAAGAAATCTAACCTGATATCAACTCCAATATGGTGGGTTGTTTGTGTCATATTTGCTCAAGCATTAATTCAAGTAATTGTAAAAACTGGACGTTTGATATATTCATTGCTGTCTTAGACAACCTGTCGCTGATCATTGCTCCATAACAAAAGACAGCATCATTTCTCTGCTGTCTTTTGTAAATCACTCAATGAAAATGGTCGGTCAGTTAAGTGTGTTACACTTAACACTCGTCATGTTCTATACATGATCAGTATCATAATGTGTTTTATTCACAAAGCCATGTTACACATATCATCCACAGTGGGAACAATGCAACACTTTTTGTTGCACCAATGGTACAATGTTACACCAACCTCTCTCCACTAACCAATTTACACAATGACAGCAATGTAATTCTTCTGTCATGATGAAAACAAGGACGTACAATCACACCCACTCACACATTACTAATGGCGTCATGAGTTTAATTGATAGCGCCATAATAATTAACCACTGTCAGAAGTAAAGTGCACAATGCTGAGAACAGAGTATTCCTTTCAAGGAAGGAGTTTGGATGCTCTGACCTTCGACCCTTACCTTTCCTGCACCTAGCAGGGCCCTCGATCAATTTGGCCTACCCATTTTCTATAGAGACAGGTCGACAGATAGACATAGACCTAACTCTAACTCTGTGCTCTGGAGAGAGAACAGGCTGGTGCTTGGTTGTTTAACGAAATGGCCCATTTGTGAGGAACAGTGAATCCCTTCATAGTCTGCCAGGTGGAATGTGGATGTGATGGTTTGGACTGTGTGGGTCTTTTCTTTTTGTTTTGTATTTTAAAAACAAAAACACCACTACTGGTTTTAGTAGTCAAATTCAAATCAAAATCAAATTAATCCTGGCAGGATTGTGTAAGGGGATATTCAGCAGGATTGTGTCAGGAGAGATTTGGAAGTAATCACGTCATGAGAGATTTAGCAGGATTGTGTCAGAAGAGACTTGACAGGATTGTGTCAGGATAAATTTGGCAGACGACTGGAGAATGAGAAAAAAAGAGAAAGACAAAGGGATGAATGTGGAGGCAGTACTAGCACAATAAAGAGAGATTGAGAGTCAGGTTCAAAGCCAGACTCACCCCTGAGACCAAGGTATACAGTAATACAGGGATAGGTGAAAAGACGACAGAACAAGATGTGCCCTTCATTCACAGGGGCAGGGCGGGGCAGGAAATGATGAAGTCAGCAGACAACTATCAGTGTCATTCCTCACTGATTTATGGGGTGGGTGAATATCTAATGTTTCTGGGGTAATTGATGGGCCAGGGAGTAGGTAGTGAAGTGTGTGGTCAGTGTTACCTGTCTTATGCTAATGGGCAGTTTCAGCATGGGAACATATCTTAAAACAAAATCAAGTATGAGCTAAACGTTAACACTTGTACTGGGAGCTGTAATTTTGCGGAGTGTTAGAGAAAGTCAAAATACTATACAATTTAATTACCTTTATTTGGAAGTCACTTACCGGGTAGTATTTCCGATGTATTTACAGTAATGATTCCAAGTTTGAAAAGGGCATAGTGCCTTACAAGTCACATGACTTCTATACCCCTTCAACAGCAGCTGCAACTCACCAATCATGAAATTGTATTGTAGTGTTTTGTATTATCCATAATATGTTATGCTAAGCAATACTATTTCTATGTTGTTGTTGTTGAATAAACTTTCATTCATTCATTCATTCATTCATTCATTCATTCATTCATTCATTCATTCATTCATTCATTCATTCATTCATTCATTCATTCATTCATTCATTCATTCATTCATTCATTCATTCATTCATTCATTCATTCATTCATCCATCCATCCATCCATCCATCCATCCATCCATCCATCCATCCATCCATCCATCCATCCATCCATCCATCCATCCATCCATCCATCCACCCACCCACCCACCCACCCACCCACCCACCCACCCACTCACTCACTCACTCACTCACTCACTCATTCATTCATTCAAGTACAGAGCTGTAATGCATGCAACATTATGATTTTATTTTGTTGTACACAAGTATGCATAATGTTAAACCACTCATATTAAATCATTACCACCACAAGTGGTGAAAGTGAAAGATCCAGATGAAACAAAATTAAAACTTAATCTCAGTAAGTTGTAACTAAACAAATGTCATCCTAATCACCAAGCTGTGGAACCATGATGACATTAATTTGAAGATTAGAAGAATAATCTATGTGCCATTGTCAATTTATACAGCTGATGTCAGAAACTTATTTTTTGGTACATGTTGTTCTGCTTATTTATAGATGTATGAATTTTGCATTTAATGTGTGTCTGAGTATTGATAAACCGCTAGCTGTGCACGTTAAAGGACAGCTTAGATGTAATTAAGATCAAACACATCAATGTCATTCTGACATGTCAAATTGGGAAATGTGTTCAAAAAATGCTTTCATGCCTGCTTTAGAAATACAATCCAGCGAATATAGCAGTGGTTCTATTTTTGATGCAGCCATCGCAGCAGACAACGTTATCAGAAAACAAAATGACATACTGAAAACATGTTTGTTTTTATTACACCTAGCTTTATATTTACTACCAAACAGGAAGAATATATTTATAAAAAGCGAATATCATTCTCAATATGACATCAGTAAGTGTTTATTTAAAAAATCAATGCTGCTGTTATATGAAAAGCAATTTTGAGAGATGTCTGAATGTTATACGGTGACATACCCAGTAGACATGGCATAGAAAAAAACAAATATCCATTTTCTAGGCCTGCTATGTTATAGCCACAATTAAAGAACTATTCACTATAATTCAGCTGATCTAACCCATCCTGTTATTTGTGTATTAAAAGTTCACGTTGACAGCTTTTGACAGGGCATTAAATTTGAAACATTTATAAATTATTGAAAGCTTCTATTGTGAACACTGAACACTGTCTGTAGCAGATGAGAAGATCATGTTTATCTAACTTGTGGAAGTAGCAACTTTACCTGCCTAAGATTGACCTGACATAACAGCAAGCTAACACCAGGCTCTTGTGGAGTAAACTGAATGTTGTTGTTCGGAGCTTGTCCAAAACAAGGACAAGTGACCATACGTTTATACTTGGACATGGTGGATCCGTTAATAGCTAATCCCGGCAACCCACACTGTCTGTGCCCGCAGACTTGTTAGAAATTCCCTCTCGCGGGAAATGCAGCTTATTTTTATGGACCGCTCATAACACTAAAAGTTTGATGAGCCTTTCAGATTTATCTGATCCGGAAGATGGGTTTGATGGATTACTGATGCCGATAACCGTGTTTCAAAAGGAAGTCAATAGATTCACCAGGATAAAATACGATGAAATAGGCTGATTCTCTTAGAGATATACTTGCAAGTGGTTCTTTTAAGAAACACCAAACATTTACATGAATGTGCCTTTTCCTCTTTTATTGACCTTCCTGAGAAATATCAATAACAAATGTTTTATACACATTTCAATGTGTATTTTGTTATTTTAATGTTTTATATTTGTAAATATACAATGTAGTATTCTGTCAGAGAGGAACATTTTATTTTAAGTAGGTTTATTTTAAATTATTATGATTATTTGTTTATACCTTAAGGCGTGTTTCCAGTTAACTGCCCAACCTGATAAGTTATTTGTAATAATCTCAATCATAATCTTATGATATTGCACAAATCCAATAAAAATTAAAACCATTCTAATTTGCAGCCCTGTCAGTATATATCAAAAATATGTTTTTCGCAAGATGGTTTGAAGAATTACGCATAACATCCTCAAAAATAAATGACCAAGAACCAAGAGAATGCTAAAACACCAACATACATTCAAATATTACCCCCTCCCCACACTTCAGAATTGAGTAATTAAAGAAAATCTCTAACTACTATCTACCTACCCTAAATATAAAAATCCAGAAAGACCTGACATACACTGCAGAAGGCAAGCAGTTTTGTGATTAATTGTCATTCACTAGGGGGCGCCACTTAGCTGCACATTGATGTTTGTTCAACTTCAGCCCGTTCAGGACAGGGATATGTATTTACTACAATGACAAGTAAGACGTCATTTCCTCATGAATAATCCCTTGGAAATTGTGGATTGCATGTTATGTAATCTGTACAAACTAGAGCTTTAGGCTGATTGCATTGGTTAAAAGTAGTCTCGATCTATGCTTTGTAAAAATGATGTAAATTAGGCTTGGATATGCAATTAAAAAAGATGGTTTATTTTGTAATTTTTCGATTCAGGTAGTTGGTTACATGATTTTGATGTGCTGTGATTTGTTTAACTAAAAGTATTTTAAAGTGATACCCTGTTTAAAATAATTAGCAATGCCACTCACAATGACGTGTATGTCAAGCAAATTTCCATAACATTTGTATGACCTTTAACTGGACATTTTATAATATTATAAACACTGTCTGCTGCTTCACTTGTGGCTCCTGTGTCCAACACATAGAACTCTTCATTCCAGACTGTTTCATTTAGTATATATAGCTATAAAACGTTTTCTGATAATAACCGCGATACAGTCGTCACCAGAATCAGAGCTACACTGCCGATCTTAGCATGTCTATAAATAGCTGTGGCATCAATGTCGCTACATTGTATTTTAATTAAGCATGCACTCTCGCGAGATATCATATCCCCATTTATTCAGAGATCACAGATTGCGTCCATCCAAACAGAGGAATAAATTACCCTATATCGACATCTGATGCTGACCATACCAAGTTTAGAGTTCCAGGAAGTCAGTGTGTTCTAGGAGCTTGAGGCAGGCAGATAACATGGCTTTGTGTGACCAGGGATTGTGAGGGGATATTAATCTTAACGAAAGGCTGTCTGGCTGGGTCCAGTAGAACACTGATGACAGACTGTTTAGTTGAGTGACACTTTTACAGAACTTTCATGTATGTGTCTAGGGATATACGTGATGCAATGGGGTGGGGTGGGGGTGGGGGTGGGGGTGGGGGTGGGGGTGGGGTGGGGGTGGTGGGTGGGGGTGGGGGTGGGGGTGGGGTGGGGGTGGGGGTGGGGGTGGGGGTGATGTTCATGGATATAAGAAGTATCGGAGGATAAAGGATGTTGGCTCTATGGTAGAACACCTATGGGATCATTTTACATCTGGGATCATGTCATATACAGACCAATCCACCTTTGAGAATTTTTACTTACTGAATTCGTTTTACTTGAATCTGAGTAGGGATACATTTGTAAAATATAGTATTTCTGCTACCATGTGACCTTTGTGTAGATTTCAAGGATTTGCTACTTGGCAGCATATACTTATGTGATGAGAGAATCTAGTTTGTTGGGTAACAAATGATCCTTCGTGTTGATTTTCTGAAAAACAATTCTGGCTTATGCCAAAAATGCAACAGCAAATCATTGAAGAGATCGAAAAAAAATAACAGTGTAATTAATTGTAAAACGATTAACAGTGTGACTGATTATAAGAGTTTCCGTAATAAAAAGAAAACTATTATTGATTTGCAAAATAACCTCAGTGTTGATGTTCAAGCAGACATTTATCCTATTGTTAATTGTCAAAATTACCTTAGTAAGTATTGATTATCCAATGTTAATACAGTCAAATGTAAGACAAGTACTACATGATTATTAATGATAAATAGTTAAAACATGTTGATTATAAGATATGGTTCTGCTGCTTTTGTGGTGGAAAGAATGATTACTCACACAGTAAAGCTGATGTCTTCCTGTACTTCCCTTATCATCTGCATTAGTTTCTGCTCTTTCATGCGACGGCATGAACATTGTGTCTTCACGTGTATTTTGCATGCACGAGCGTGTATGTGCATGTGTGGTGAGAGACAGTAATTGAGTAGCCACCAGATGTCACTGTTTACTGGCACTGAGTGGAGCTTGCACAAGGTGGGGCAGTGTTTTGGTGATTGACACCTGTCAATCATAGACTCAGAAATGTCATGATAATCATAATGTTTCCTGGTGTCATTTGAAGGACGTAATATGAAACCCCAGATTGCCTTTATAAAAGAAGATTACATTTTATTTGTCGTTTTTGATATGCTGTGCATCCAATGAGACCTGCGTCCAACCTAAGAGAATTGGGTGGCGAAGAAGAACTTGTGTTTTTACTGCATTAACAAACAATAATTTAATAATAATAATAAATAACAGTATTTGTCTATGCCATATCTCTAGCAATATAACCATTCAGAGGCGTATCCACCATCTAGAGTGTCATTACACTTTACATGAATACAAAGATTACCTTTAAAAATATAAAATAGAGATGTAGTTGTAAAATAAATAGATCAGTAAAACAATTTCAATATAAATAAATAATATTAGTCTTAATAATACTAAAATACTAATACTGATAAATAATAGTTAATTATATTACAATTTAAAAATAAATGATAAAATAGTTCATAAATAGTAGATATTAAAAATAGTAGATATTAAAAATAAATAATAGTTAATTATATTACAATTAAAAAAATAGTTGATAATTTTATTTAAAATGTTCGGATATTATAACATTGTTCTTTTAAAGTGAAAACGCTCTTTTAAATAGAAAATGTTTAAACCTAGTTAAAATTATTGTTGTAACATTCTCATGCCTGTTACAGTTACCAAAATACCCTTGCATTATCACCAGTGGACCTCTCCCACCAATATCAATAATTCTGTAGACACAGTTAAATGTGAACCAGTGTGTTGCACCAGAGACCAGGCAATAATTACAGTAATTTCCTCATCCTCTGGGTGATGTCAATGAGGCCACTTAGCACTATTACAATAGCTGGCGGCCTCGATTAGGGAGAATCTCAAAAACTAGCCTGATGCAGCATCGATTAGTCTGCGCATTCGGGTCTCATAAGTAGCTGGTTGTGGTGGTCAAACAGGGGATACTGTCCAGTCAATTCAGGAGTGGCAGAGTGATTGCTGTGATGTTGAGTGTTGTAGAGTCAATTAGGCAGCGTTTGTGGTTCTGTGGTGCCCATTCTATCACCTCTGTCTCGGCCTTGACAAACACTCCCCACTCCCACATGGTTTATGGCTGTTCTGTGGTCTCAGTGCATACTCACTGGTGATCTGTGTCAGACACAGTGGTCATTACAGGCTCGTGGTCATCAGGGATATAGCTAGGCTGACCATAATTCAGTATCTCTGCCTCTGATGTCATTGTAGTAATATTTTATAGCATCACAATACCACGCAGTATCAGAGCATCACTGCTAGGCCTCCTAATTAAATAACAAATGGAAAGTATGCACTCTAGATAGGCCAAAAGGCAAAAGGCTTCCTTATCCACCCACCATCTAGAGTGTCATTAAGTGTTAATCTGGTTAAATTCTTGTTAAATCTTGTTAAAAAATGTAGCAAGTAGCAAAGCAGCAATACAAACCGATGCATAGCAATGTTGCAGTAAAAAACCCAGAACAGTTTACAGCACAAGTCATCACTTCAGTGTAATATAGCATCAGCAGTACCAGACAGTACACACATCTCCATGCTGCATCACACAGCATCACACGGCATCACATTGCAGCTTACATACAGCAAATTATGCAGCATCATTTGGCATCACACGTAATCATGCGGTAACACCACACAGTGTCATAGTGCCCCACAACTGCACCGTGATACTGTGGCACTAAGGCACTACTGCACCATGATACTGTGGCACTAAGGCACTACACATCAGCTTCACACTCACTTACCAACACCTGAATGAAATCATCATTTCCTGGCAGACGATTTTCAGTGCCAACAAAATGAATGAGACGACTGTAGCAGACGGGAAACAGCTGACAGTAATAGTTAAAAACATCGAGTGAAGCATAGACAATGTTCCCAGTGCATTAATTGATCCAAGCTCCCGGTGGACGAGGCCTGTATGTACCGGGACATGTACAGCAACCGTTACTATTGATGGATTGCTTACTTAGGGCCTGAGTGTAACCGGAGATATTGACGTATTTGGGGATTAGGTAATTATACAGATCAGAAGCCTGGCATGAGGTCCATCTGCAGTGGAGTGGTCAATACATGACTGGACAGTCCAGCATGAAGGTGTGGTCGACCCATGGTGTGCATCACATGATTTATGTGGTTTCATATCGCAGTGCTGTGCCGTATGTCGCACGGCTGCCACGTATGTTATGTGAGATCATATAAAAGCAACGCGACTCGCTTGGACTGCTCCAGTGCTGATACAGCTCGTGCATCGAATACAGCAACATCGACTGATTCACTGATGACTACCACTGATGTCAGTTATGAAGGATGAAATATTAATATCTGGCTTACATCTGTAGTTGGTCAGGTGGCTGCGTCAGCTGGCATCTACATCACTCGGATAATGTGTCGGGACTGCGGAAACGTGTTTGCGCCTCGCGGATTGACACATAACCGGTAGCGCGTTTCTGCTCTGCTGACCGTGACGAGTTTGTGTGGTCAGCTCTTGTTATGCGCTTGGACGATTCACTGCATTCCCGTTGTCGACGTAATCAGATAATCCTGGATGACATCGATGGTAATTGCATCACCGGGTTATGACTGGTGCAGGAAACATAATTGTGTTATGTGGATCTGTAGGAAGAACACGGGGACAGATTGACGAGATGATTGCAAAGCGGGTGCACTTCCCACTGTCCTCAGCTGAGCAGGGAGGCTACACAACACAGATAATCAGAGAACGCATGTGTTGATATGCAATGGTCGAATGCAGGTGTGCGCGTAAATTGACTCCGAAATCTGCAGCCGTTCTGATGGCTGTCGAGCAGGGCAAAGCAAGCGAAAGATGAACACGTGTTTCGCTGATTAAACCAGACGGGGGCATCAGGGCATATGGACAGGTCCGTGGGGATTAACCGAATCCTCTTGGACATGTGCCAGGACGTTTGCAGGTTAATTAAACTCTCGACATCTGTATACATGCGTCACTGTGCCAAAAACAAAGCATGGTTATGATATACAAAGACTGTTGACTCCGGCTCGCTGAGTTAGCTAGGATTCATAAACCAACAACAGGTAAAGGCAGTAGGTGGACAGCAAATGTTCCAAGTGGAATCACCAAGCGCATCCTTGCAAGTACGACGACACGCAGCATTGTGTCTGGACTAAATTGACAACTTCCTGTCAAGGCTGACGGGCTGTAAATGCCGTCCGTGTCACATGTGGAATGGACGCAGTGGCATGCAGGCGTGTTGGTTCATCGCTAACTGTGTTATTGATTGACCTTAAAAAATGCGTCGGAGCCACCACAGCAGCGCAATGAGATCATCCCGCAGCGAGCCGAGCTTCGTCTCAGCCACTAGGCGGCGCTCCACCGCAGCTCTCGGGACATCGGCACTGTCCACTAAGTCAAAACGCTGGCGACTGCCGTGGTTATTCTGTGGACGGAACCAGGACACAATGTCACTGTCGACTGCTCCTGTCATGATGGCTTCAAGGTAAGATGTTCTGTTAAGGATGCGGGGCTTCAAAGCTATCGGAAACGTGGTTAAGTTTGTCTAGTATGTCTCACTTTCCCTTCTGTTTGACAAATAGTTTCATAAGGATTCGTTAATAGAGGTACTTTTTAGTTTATTTGGTTTGTGTTGTCAACAGAAGGTTGTGTCATTTCAGATGATGTGTTTGGTCTGAAATGATGAAAGGATCTTGAGGGATGTATGTGCAAAACTTATAGTTATATGTGTGTATATATGCATGTGCGTATGTATATATGTATCTGTGTGTAAGTATGTATATGTGTGTATGTATATATGTATATATACACTGTATATATATATATATATATATATATATATATATTATATATATACATTTATATATTTATATATTTATATATATACACAATTGTGTGTGTGTGTGTGTGTGTGTGTGTGTGTGTGTGTGTGTGTGTGTGTGTGTGTGTGTGTGTGTTGTGTGTGTGTGTGTGTCGCAAAACAAAAAACTTGTATGGATGTGGTTATACTGTGCCTGCAGACTTGGTGACTTGTGATTTTTAAATCCGTTAGGTTTGAGACTTATTGTGAGTTTCACTTTCACCGGACTTTGAAAGTGTTTCTAAGTGCTTATGAAAACAATTGCTTTTAGTGAGTCTCAACAATTAAGTTCTATCAGATTGTACATCAGAAGAATGTGTGTTGTTGACATCTGAAGTGAAACTCATGTAGACTTAGCTGACACCTTGGTGATTTTCATCTTCGTTGAAAAATTGGGAGATTTTTATTCTTTACCAAGGCTTTCACAAAATATTCATGGGACACATGAAAAATTTGGGAGGATTGGCAGTATGTTATGCTTTATATTTGGTGTTTGTTCTGTCTGTGGTTAATGGTTAAATAACACAGTTCATGGCAATCTTGTTAAATCTTGTTAAATGATACAATGGGGACTTAGAGTTGTTCTTTTTAAGTAGAAGTTTCTTACACTGGGAATGACATAGCAGGCTTCCATTGCAACTATTCTTGATAGAAACAAATTCCTCTTTATCATTCTACAAAGATGAAACAAAGATTCGTGGGATTATTCTTTGTAAATTTATGTGTTGTTTAAATGTTATATAGTACAAATATTTATCATTATGGGAAATTCTCTAAGTCTGTATAGGCAAGGGTGATATCTATAGCCACTGTAAAGAATAACTCTTTGTCGCACAGACGATATTGATCTATGGTGTAGACTGACTGGACACTTACTTACTTACTTACTTCCTGACATACTGTCTGTTTCGTGTCACATGGACAGACTGCAATCGATGCTTTCCATTTCTGTGTATTTGGCCAATCTGCAATTTCTGGTGTTTTGCCAATTTTGCGATGGTGCATTGGTAAGATTCTTTGGAGTGCCCTCGCCCCCTACATACTGTGTGTGGTTCCTGCAGCAGTCCAAACACAATGCCAAAATATCTTCTTTACAATATTCCATTGACTTTTTCTGCATTGGCTCTATAGAGGACTTTTCACTGGTAACTGCTCATAAACCCTCCACAAGCATTTGTCTTTGAAACGTGCTGGTTGTCATATAAAGCCCTCACCTGTTTCTGAGCAACAGAGCTGCTGTATAAAACAAGCAGAACAACTTAATGTAGCCTGGCTAAGTGTGTCTAGTTGCCAACACACTTGTATAAACTGAAGCTATGAATACAGAAGCCAAATATGTCCACCATAGATGTCTTTAGGCAGTAACAGTGATGGAGAGAATATTTCACGGGGGTCGTAAAACTCTTCGCAAACCATGGTAAGCTGTGTAAGCCGTTCTACTTCACTGTGGGGCTATGGATTCAGAGCAAGTAAATCTTCTGTCTGACTGTATCTGCTCAAATTCAATGGCTTAGATGTATGAGGCATTAAAATAAATGTATCAATGTTTATCTAACAGAAAGATATCATTTAGCAATTTTGATTGATTGCCTAGACTAGTCATTATGGGATTGGCTGGCGTAGTTTTTTTCACAGGTTCTTTTCTATCGGGAATGTTGATTTTCAAACAATTATAGATCTGTTTCATGACACCCAGGGGAGGGCTGATATGTTGCGGGTAATTATTTTGGCTTCTTACAATACGATGGTGTTGGAGTCACATGTATGCATTGTCTTGCTTTGTTTCATTAATGAAAACATCCATGATTATGTATCAGATGAGTACTGTAGAGGATAACAGATATGTTTAATTGTCCGCAAAAATAAGTCGAAAACGGCACCAGTGAAAATATGAAATTGAGGCATGACATTTGCAACGTGTACATGATCACACATTGACTAGTTCATCAGGCTGAAGGTGACGTGATTAATATGCCATATTTGCACTAGAAGACATGACGATAGACAGCTTCAACAGTATGCTAGGTAGGCGCACTGGTAGTTCACTGCTGCATTGCATAATTCATCGGCATACATGCCGTGCGAAGGGACACAGCAGAGAAGTTATAATGAATAAACTACCCAAATACCTGGCTGGCATTTAGGTTAGTGATCCGTGTGTTTATGGACACTGGGTTTATTGAGGGTGCCATGCTGTGCTTCAGTTAGAAGAC
The DNA here is from genome assembly GCA_025642075.2 of Ridgeia piscesae. Taxonomy (NCBI): domain Eukaryota; kingdom Metazoa; phylum Annelida; class Polychaeta; order Sabellida; family Siboglinidae; genus Ridgeia; species Ridgeia piscesae. The sequence goes on along the minus strand of JAODUO010000083.1, from coordinate 120,295 downwards.
AGGGAGGCCCAGTGGGGGATTGCTGGCAAATTGGCAATATTTGCCAGTGTTGTGGGTGGTATCTACTGGATTATCTACTTCTGTAGACAAGTGCAAGAGGGTGAATGCACTGTAGTGTCGGAGGAGGAGGAGAGAGAGAGAGAGAGAGAGAGAGAGAGAGAGAGAGAGAGAGAGAGAGAGAGAGACAGACAGACAGACAGACAGACAGAGCGAGAGCGAGAGCGAGAGCGAGAGCGAGAGCGAGAGCGAGAGCGAGAGCGAGATGGAACTACTTCCACGATGCGTTTCATTTGGAAACAATACAACAGTCTAATATATAACTTTTACAATGATTATTACGTTGGCAAGTATTTGCCTCTTCTTGTCTAATAGCAGAGGTTTAATTTAAATAGTTCTGGTGCGTAGCCTGTCGTTTTTGTTGTTTCTCTTCAACTCGTGTTTGGGATCAACATTACGATTCGTGTTTACACACTTACTGGGTTGATCCAGAGAGGATAATGTTTTTTCCCTCAAAATTAATGCATATATATGCACTGCATAATTTTGTTGTGTGTGCGTGCGCGTGCGTGCGTGCGTGCGTGCGTGTGCGTGCGTGCGTGCGTGCGTGCGTGCGTGCGTGTATGTCTGTAAGTGTATCAGAGTTTAATTCAGTTACATTTGTGACATTAAAATCATCAATTAATTATATTATGACACTGTAATTGTCTTTAAAATATTTCAAAATTCAAGAAATCATTATACAGGCAGCTATATAATAATTATGTTCTGTTGCATTAGTTTTGTGAAAGGTGACTCTGGTCACTCAAGTCTTTTTGTGACAATTCTCTCATGCAATAGACTTGCTTTTGTGACACTGATAAACACAAGCAAGGTTTCTAATGTGACATTAGTCAGATGTGACAAGTGACACAATGTCTCATGACATCAGGCCACCTTTGACAGGTTTCCCTGTCATCTTGTGTCACTGGTGACAGATGTGGTAGAAATTGTGGAAGACCTAATCATGTACTGATGACACACATTAATGTCAAATGATGCATGAGCAAGGCTGCACAGGTAATAAATTGGATCATTTTGTAGATCCAGGTGTGTTCATCCAGGTATGTCATTATCTGCATCATCTGTGCCTGTATCTACCCTATGCAGATATCCACAGATGTCCACTTGATGCACTGCTGAGGTACAAAAACAGCCACTCAGATAAATCTGAACTTTGCAACGACTCGTTAAAATGCACCGATTAGCGTTAAAATGACAGCTGTCACCACGAAGCACTGGACAGTGCGTCTGGGTGAGACCGCGGTCAGAGAGAGGGCAGCCTTTGTTGTGGTGTGGATTGTTACACTTCAGGCAAATCAATAAAGTTGTACTGTGATCAATATATGTGTAATGGTGTGTGTTTGTGTGGTCATCAAGTCACCTGTACTTGGCCAGGCCACTGAGTGAGGTACAACATTAGGACTTGATGGCTTGGTTTCTATGCCAACTGTGTGTGTTATTAGCTGGTAATTATGTGGGTATTAAAGAGTTAGATTAGTTATACGGTCCTGTAATTAAGGGTCATATTAAAGTTGTTTGCTTTGGGATGCGTAGTTGTCTATATATAACTGGCTAGGGGAGAGTACTCCATACAGTGCAGGTGTAAACTGTCCTTTCTGACAAAACTGTCTAGGGGAGAGTGCTCCAAACAGTGCAGGTGTAAACTGTCCTTTCTGACAAAACTGTCTAGGGGAGAGTGCTCCAAACAGTGCAGGTGTAAACTGTCCTTTCTGACAAAACTGTCTAGGGGAGAGTGCTCCAAACAGTGCAGGTGTAAACTGTCCTTTCTGACAAAACTGTCTAGGGGAGAGTGCTCCAAACAGTGCAGGTGTAAACTGTCCTTTCTGATAAAACTGGCTAGGGGAGAGTGCTCCAAACAGTGCAGGTGTAAACTGTCCTTTCTGACAAAACTGTCTAGGGGAGAGTGCTCCAAACAGTGCAGGTGTAAACTGTCCTTTCTGATAAAACTGGCTAGGGGAGAGTGCTCCAAACAGTGCAGGTGTAAACTGACCTTTCTGACAAAACTGGCTAGGGGAGAGTGCTCCAAACAGTGCAGGTGGAAACTGTCCTTTCTGACAAAACTGGCTAGGGGAGAGTGCTCCAAACAGTGCAGGTGTAAACTGACCTTTCTGACAAAACTGGCTAGGGGAGAGTGCTCCAAACAGTGCAGGTGTAAACGGTGCTTTCTGACAAAACTGGCTAGGGGAGAGTGCTCCAAACAGTGCAGGTGTAAACTGTCCTTTCTGACAAAACTGGCTAGGGGAGAGTGCTCCAAACAGTGCAGGTGTAAACTGTCTTTTCTGATAAAAACTGGCTAGGGGAGAGTGCTCCAAACAGTGCAGGTGTAAACGGTCCTTTCTGACAAAACTGGCTAGGGGAGAGTGCTCCAAACAGTGCAGGTGTAAACTGTCTTTTCTGACAAAAACTGGCTAGGGGAGAGTGCTCCAAACAGTGGAGAGGTGAGCCGTCAATTCTGACAGAAGCTGGAAGATCCAAACAGTGCACTTGGACACTAACTAATCTGTCTGAATTGAGTTCCTTCCCTTTAAATTATCTTGCTAATAACTTGTGTGAGCAGATTTCTGGAACCAATAACCTGCCCTGAGTGATTGTTCTCATTAGGGCTTGTGCCTCATCGACCCACCCGGGAGACTGAAGTATTAATCATTGTACTGCAGCTGTCATGGCAAATTGACACACACGTGTCTAATATTCAAGCCTCTGGTGTAATGAGGTTTGCAACGTTAGTAGACAGCACCGAGGAACATAAACATCATATCTTTGTGTCACGCAAAACAGTGCATGTCTCCTCACTTTAGCTCCTGCTTTATAAAACAAATTTAACTTTTTTGGATTTAATTTTAAAAAATTTCATGCTTTTGTCTTGGTTAGTTTTATCTACAAACCACTGTGTGATGTAATTTAATGAGTATGTTTATAATATTAAACGAATGAGGACCATAACTTGAAAATCACATTATTTGATATTTGGATGCAACCGTGTTGCCTTTGGCTATGTTGGGTAAAACACAAGTGGGTGACAGAACAGTATTGTTGAACCTTCTTGAGAAAAGACCCTCCTTTTCTGAGGTCCTGAAAACGGACTAATGTTTGTGCCAAAAAAGGTTCAATTAAATAAAACCTGAATGTAGGCTGAAATATGCATATTCTGTGCGTGTGCTCTATGTGTGCATTATGAGCTAGCATGTACGAAAAGATAAGTTCTTATATAGTGCAATATCCAAATCCTCAGGATTGCTCAACGTGCTTAATGCTTTACTCCCTGACAGACCTGTATAATCAAGCACCTTCTTGACATCTCTGGGAAGCATCCAGCCATGCGGCAATTAATACACAAAGATTATTCATGCACACGTATTCACTACTGTCTATAGCCAGCCACTCAATATTGAGTGAAAAAACTTGCCCAAGGCTTGACACAGCAGACTACGATTTGAATCTGGGTTCTCTTAGTCGAGAGTGCAAAGTTCTAGCCACCATGCCACTGTGCTACTATTGTAATTCAGTTGGCAACATGGTTTGGATTAGATAATATGGCCGTCCTCTGTAATTTTATTATGACTGCATTGATCAGGCTCAAAATTGCTTCTGTTGTGAATTGTATATTAGGTACCCGTAGCTCCCTCTAGTGATCAGCAACAGAAGTAGAGTAATTTGACTTGGCGAATTGGATAGCACACTAATGTCTTGTGGGTTCGACAGTGTCCACTGTATCAGGATGTTGATTTTCAATTCGGTAGAATTATGCTTCTGTTAATCTGTCTCGTAATCTAGTGAAAATGTAGGAAGGTAGTTAAAGGTGGTCGCATGCAAGTGTTGATATAATTAATTTCTTTAAACTTACTGCAGGACCAGCAATATTATAATGTGTATTACTTTTAGACAAACCTTTTACAGTTACTTTCACCTTAACAGTCATGTTGCTTTCTTTACTTTAATGTGATCAGTCATACTTTCATGATTACTTTCACTTTGTTCCTACTTTCACTTTACTGCCTGTCATTTTGCCTTCCTGTGACATTCTCTCAACCACGTATGACCTTTTGATGATCATATTTTTTCTATCGTCCCCGATCTGCAGTGACCTATTTGCAATAAACGACCATCGTTTATGGCAATTGTCTCTCTGTCTTGGTCATTTATGGCTGTGACCTTCAATTAAATTTGACTGCTCTTTTCAAAATGTCCGTGCTTTGGTCAAGTATCCTTGCCTCTGAGGAGGTCATATCGTCCAAGAAATACGTTAAAAGTCAAGGGATCAATGCACAAGTCACCACAAGTCGTTGCCCTCATTAACTGCCGGACTGCCACTTTGAGGCATTAGTCGCCCTTCTGGTATGGACATTTTTGGGGGCGGAACATTTCACTCAGCGGGTCAAAACCGAATTATTGAAAATGCAAAGACTAATTTGATTTGCCTGTCACAAATGCAGGATGAAGTGGGGATAGCCGGTCAATCAGTCAGATTCATTTATGTTAATTTTACCTCGCTGATTGGTCCGGATGACCAGACCAGTGGAGATAATGCGGAATATTGGCATCTCACTCGAGAGATTAGAGGTCAACGCATTCCGCTACGTGTGGGAGTTTATTTCTTAGACCACGCCACTATTAAAGGATTCACGGCAGAATATGGCCACTGAAGTTATCTCAAGAACAATACAACCGTCTGTAATATAACATGATAGTAGATAATCACATGATTAGGTAATATCATATGATTAGGAAGCAATAAACTAGAGCCTGGTGTCTCAATGAATAGAATATCGCAATGTGAAGAACCCAGTTTCATATTTTGTACAGTCGTGCTGAGCTGCAGTTCATTTGCTCTAGATTACTCCAATTGAAGCAGCTGTGTGAATGAGAACCTAGTTATAGACAGTGGTGGTAATTTTGTAATGTAACTGCCCTACTGCCCCGAAATTGCTCAACTCAGGCGCCATTGTTATTGCTCATTACGGAAGTACAGTTCTCGCAAACATCAGAGGCTGACAACAAAATGTGCTCTGTACACGATGTATAATATCATATATCTTTGTACCTGTAACAATGCAGAATGATGCAATGGCATTTTGGGATATAAAAATGACGTCAGGCTGTCACTGTCTCCTACACAAGCACCTGCAGGAGCAGCAGTGATGTGCACCAGATAGTTGCTCGCGACCTTGTACAAGGTCACAATGATGTAACTAGGTATACTTTGTAGTGTAGCTGTGATGAGTTTTCTGCTGCTATTTGCGACACAAATGGGAGGATGACTACAGGAATTAACAAACTGAAAGGTTATTTGTTGTCACCATTAAACAGGATGTAGCAATTATTTCATTTTGGTGAAGGGGTTGTTTTTCATGTCAATGGTGGGGGAGTTTTGTTCATTATGATTGCAAGTGAAATTAACTCTAGTTTTCATAATTTTATTACAAATAATGTTTGGTCAAATATTTTAGCTGCACTACTGGAGTATCAGTGAGTATGTTTTTGTGAATTACTACTTGTAAAACTGTGAAAGCTTTATTGTTCTTTGTAGATCTATATAACGATCCTGCCATTGACTGTGATATGCAGTGTAATTATGATACATTCAATTGAAATATAAAAATGGTAAATCAAATGAAGATATGCTACATTACAATAGGTTGCAGAAGTGAAGTTGTGTGTGACTGAATACAGTTTTTATACATAATTGTTAACAGTAAAATCACTTCTTTGTATCTTTAATGAAGATCTCTGGCAATGGTATTACTTTGCAATAAAACAGGAGTGAATTTTTTTTCTTTGTTTTGTTTCAATCATCAGACTGCTTAAGCAATACATACGATATATCGATGTCACGTTGTACTTATAAATACAATTGCAAACATAGGCTCAACGCCCACGAGAGCTGCCCTTGAATGAATCCTTGTGTCCATTCGAGCATGCACACATCTGTGCGTGTGGGTGTATATGTAATCGCATATGCTTGTGTGTGGGTGACATTTGTGAGTGGGATCTGTTAAGAGTTTGTTAGCATTCTGAAGACGCGGCAAACGCAGACCTTGCATCAGCAGAAGCAATGAAATTAGCATGTCTTTGTATTGATTGGTAGTTAAATTTTAAAGAAGCTATGCCTTGCACGGGGCGCTGATGATGAATAGTCGGAGACACGGAGAAATAATTGCGGACGGAATATTAGTTGCTGTGAGAGAGTGAAGTGCCATGCTACGGACACGTTGGTCAATTATTACTGATGGGTCCACGCTCGTTAAATGGTCACCTTTCTTCATTCGCACGCTGAGATGGATGGAGCGTGTTACAGATGTCGCTGAAGAGTAGTTCCACTTCCACACACAGGTGTCGCCACACATCACCATTTCCTACAAGTCCATGACATTTTGCTACTCACTCGTATGTCATAAATCAGACGTTGTAGAAGTCATTCCCCTGTAAAATGTTACACTGGAACTGGATTAAGGTAGTGCTTTCAGGCTCATTATAATACAAACATGTCAAGTTACATTCTGGGTTCTGGGCCAACATTTAGCATATCGGTAGCTTAACATCAGTTAAATTTACATGGTGTATTTTAATAGCACTGATTTTAAAAGTGGACAGCTTGCATGGTGCGGTGAATTGAGTAAAGGTGATTTTTTACATATGGCGTAAAGCCCGTGGACGTTTCTGTTGAACTTCTTCTATTTAAACAGTCCTATCCAGGGCATTTTCCGCATGGTCAGTCTGTAACTGAATATATTATATCCAGGGCATTTAGCTAAAAAACATTTCATAATTAAATATGCTACGTCCAGGGTTTCTTATGCCCAGGCATTTTTACAGTAAGATTCAATCACTTTGAACACCGCTAATTTTGCGTTTTTAATCCCGCCCCTGCTTTGAAGTGCACAGAGTGATACTTCACTTATGGATGCACTTCATTATGGCAGCCGCTGGGTGCGCAATGCAGCACTAAGCTAAATCTAATGTACATCATCTGATTGGAGAAACTCAATCCCGACCGTACCGTTGTCGCCAGCGTGTCTCGGCGAAAGGTTACCTGGCAAACTCACTGATGCAGATTCTCTGATCTAATCAGTCTCCTCAAAGGATCCCATGGACCGGCAGACTGCACATTGGTTACCGCATAACGAAGTAAGGTATTTCATTAAAGGTCTCGGGGTATAGAGAAAGGGTGAGTGGCATCGATTGTCACGTCTAATGATTGACCGGATTCGGGACATATGTGACGACCCTGGACTGGACAGAGTTCGGCAACTGGGTCGTTGCTCCTCGATAAATTAACTCTCATCAAGGTCGTTGGATTACTTCTGGCAGGTTTTATTAACGCAAATGAGGCATAATGTCCCACTGATTGGTCACTGTATATCACTCTGATTTCGTTGACCTGATTTCATTGACCTTTCCTTCTCAGGGATTAGTTGTTTGGGAAGGTCAAGACTGGTAAACATTTTAGTTTAGTTTTAGATTGCCATTGAAAGCAAACGTTCCAGATGGAATTTTTTTTTATTAATAGACAAAAAAGCTTTTGGTTTAATGAGAGTTTGATGACAAAATGCCTGCCGTTATCGGGTATTTATAAATTTTGTTTTTGACTAGTTTCAATTTGTTGTATACGATCAGTAGATATTTTGTGTCATTCATTTGTTGTCTGCTGTCTAGTTGTCATCTGTCTAATGGTCATCTGTCTAGTTGTCATCTGTCTAATGGTCATCTGTCTAGTTGTCATCTGTCTAATGGTCATCTGTCTAATGGTCATCTGTCTAGTTGTCATCGGTCTAATTGTCATCTGTCTAGTTGTCATCTGTCTAATTGTCATCTGTCTAGTTGTCATCTGTCTAGTTGTCATCTGTCTAGTTGTCATCTGTCTAGTTGTCATCTGTCTAATGGTCATCTGTCTAGTTGTCATCTGTCTAATGGTCATCTGTCTAGTTGTCATCTGTCTAGTTGTCATCTGTCTAATTGTCATCTGTCTAGTTGTCATCTGTCTAATTGTCATCTGTGTAGTTGTCATCTGTCTAGTTGTCATCTGTGTAGTTGTCATCTGTCTAGTTGTCATCTGTCTAGTTGTCATCTGTGTAGTTGTCATCTGTCTAGTTGTCATCTGTGTAGTTGTCATCTGTCTAGTTGTCATCTGTCTAGTTGTCATCTGTCTAGTTGTCATCTGTGTAGTTGTCATCTGTCTAGTTGTCATCTGTCTAATTGTCATCTGTGTAGTTGTCATCTGTCTAGTTGTCATCTGTGTAGTTGTCATCTGTCTAGTTGTCATCTGTGTAGTTGTCATCTGTCTAGTTGTCATCTGTGTAGTTGTCATCTGTGTAGTTGTCATCTGTGTAGTTGTCATCTGTCTAGTTGTCATCTGTGTAGTTGTCATCTGTCTAGTTGTCATCTGTGTAGTTGTCATCTGTCTAGTTGTCATCTGTGTAGTTGTCATCTGTCTAGTTGTCATCTGTCAAAGTTGTCATCTGTGTAGTTGTCATCTGTCTAGTTGTCATCTGTTATGGTGTCCAGTTTATGCTGTTTAGTCCAAATGAAGATATGTTCCACTATGAAAATAACATAATTATACTCGTGCAGTTGTCCTCTAGTCCTGCTATTATAGCATTTTATACACATTAGTTTCAGTGCATTTATTTATATGTTGAATATTTCATGATATCTACGATACATTGTCTATATGTTTTATGTATGTATGAAATGAAATATGTACATATGCACACATGCATGATATATTATATATATACATCATATATATATATATATATATATATATATATATATATATATATATATATAACATTAATCATATATAGCATCTTTTAACAAAAGGTGAATTTTATTTAATGTTATTCAATGCCAGTAACCTTGCTATTAGTATGTTTGGTTATGCATTTTCTGACATAGTTGGTTTCTGGCCCCCTGTGACCCAGCTATGTGTCTTGCTACATACTTCCATCTCGCCATCTAGTATGTAGCTTTTTTGTACAGATTCTGTGCCGGAAACCGTCCATACAAATAGAACATAAGCACACCATGCTGGACGCTGATGCATTCCAGCCTGCTTCTAGTAGGTATTTTACCTAGAACCTGGCTGTGAACCGTGACACATTCATTAAAGTGATCACTTGTACTAGTGTACAGCGTCCTGCACCTACACATGACAGCAATCATGCGGCATCCAGCAGTGATTTCACCTTCCATGCAACAGGCCTGGCTGGAGTCTGCTCTGGTAATCATATCACCTCATATTGATTTCCTGTTGATTGCAATGCTGCTGGGATTTCGCTCTTGGAAAAAATCACTGCATCAGGTGAGACGGAGACGAATCATCTGGTTCCCATGAGGTGCTGATGACAGGGATCTAGTTCATATATCTTCTGCATCCTCTCTTCCTCATGTTCTCTCAGTGTTTTTTTAGCTGGTGAGCAGGAAGGCTGGGGACCGTGTCAAACCGTCATTATCGATTAACATTAGATTTTGCTCTTTGAAATCAATATTACTCTTTAAAATCTGTCATTTTTATGGTGTGTCATGGAAATAGTGTCCTTGCTGATGATAAGATGGTGGCTTGTTATTTTTTAAATGGTCATTAAATAGAACAACAGTTTCTATTTCGTGGTAGATTTTCTTTAAGATTATAGTGTTTGTAAAATGGTTCCCAGTTTATATACAGTGTGTGTACTCCTTGTGTAAGCTGTTTGGGATGGGATGGGATGGAGGTAGGGATGAAATGGGTGCATGCATAAACGTGGAAACATTTAGAAACCATAAATTGCAATTAAGGATCTCATGTAACAAAAATCGGTACAGGTGTTATAATTGGACATGCTCTGCTGGTGGCATCATGGTCTCGTGACAAAAAACTATACACCCACGCTCGCTTACAGCCTGTTGGAAGTGTGGGCAGCAGTCTTATTACCCTGGGTAAATCATGTGGGGGCTGGTTCCAGGCTCCAGTTACTGTCGCATAAAAAGAGCATGCATACGCATTTATGTGAGCTTGCGTTGGTGAAATTTGTTCCATTCGTGAAACTGATGCTTATGGACATATTTTTATGGGGCCTGGTCACTATTTTCTTGTCTTTGTTGTTACACGTGCCTGACTGTCTGTGGTCATTTAACGTTTGTTTAACTGCATGATAAATGAACTGGTTCTGTTTGCTCTACAGGATACTTCGATGTTGAATAAATATTTTACACTTGAATGTAAGTGTCCAGTGAATTGTGTGCCTTCGTCGAGGTCG
>JAODUO010000083.1:102500-105000 GCA_025642075.2 Ridgeia piscesae | reverse complement strand
ATTATAAGTTCAGATAATGCCTGGTTACATCAATATTACGCCTGATGTCTGTCACATCAGCAAACTTCATTTTTATAAAAGAGCATTTCATGCAGTGATTTCATTGGTTAACTAACACAAATCCAAATTCACCAGGATATTTTGTTCAGAGTATTCATAAATTATGTTTGTTGTGATGTCAACTAGGCATTTTTGTGGGTTTTCATAAAACATCCCCATTTGGTCAGTCAGTGTCCCTCAGAACATTTGCAGAAAATGTGCATATTGTATGATTGATATCCAATACTTAGCCTTTAAGTAGGTAAGAACCCTTAACCAATAACACATTTTGAGAAAAAATATTAAAACACATAAGATCAAGTTGTTTTTATTTTGTGACGTTTGTTAATCTATTGCTACAAAAACTTTGTTACATGCCCATTTTATAGAATAAAAAACATGTTAGTTTAATACATGTCTTTTGTCACATGGGTGCTGACCTTGATATGAAATTAACAAAGGTCGAGTCTGTCCTTAGGTACGGGTCAATGTCGTTCATTGTGGCTAACAATGATAACACGCTGGGTGGCCATTATTATTAACAAGATCACTATTGACCTTCCAATATTTGACCACTTATTTTGTGCCTCCCAAACCCAAATCCACTGATGGGTTTCCCAGTTCCCTTTTGTCTGTGTGCAACATCTGTAGCCAACGTTCCCTCTGTGGAGAATTTCTTTGTCTCTGTGGATAATCCATTTGTCTCTGTGGATCATCCCTAACTCCCTTTGTTTGCATGGATCATCCCAAGCTCCCTGTGCCACGAAGGATAATCACAGCACCGTTCCTGCCCACTGCATCACGTACTGGAATGTTTACAAAGCTTCTTAAATTTCAAATACAAATATATTTATTTCACATAAAAACTCCCATATTCGGGTTTATACAGTGTGAAAAGTCTACTTGGGAATAATGCTAAATTACGAATGGCCAGGTGACCCTATTAGCAGAACTCATTTCCAATACTTTACCAGGATACTTTGGGACTGTCTTAATGAGTAGTGAGATAATCCTATTTATGGAACTAACTTCCGTCTCTTTATTGTTATGGGAATATTTTGGGGCTGTCTTAGAGTAGCATTCATTGTGAAATCGAAAAATTACTGAGGTGACTGTGAAACTAGGTTCAGCTGTTAAACTTACAAATGTATGTATTACAATGAGATAAGTTTTAAAAGTATATAAACTATGTAAGAGAAAAGTTTATAATAAAAACAAAAAGTCCATGTAAAATCCTCAAAGTGTTTTGCTAATGTAGACCACATGTGCCAATTAGCAATATTTAAACTCCATACAGTATAATCAAAATAATTTTCTTCAGACACAATCATAAAATATATTTTATTCACTTCGATGTTTCAACTGCTGCCAGAAGTCTCCATCAGGAATTAACTTGTTCTCTCCAGTACGGTTTAGTTTGTTCAATATATATATATATATATATATATATATATATATATATATATATATATATATATATATATATATATATATATATATGAAAATCAGTTTTGTTTTGTTGATTCCTCCATAATTATAAGCAATTATGTTATTAATTATTATATCATTGCAAGGTATAAGGTGTCTTCAATGAGTAACACAAAAAATAACACTCATACATCAATTGGGTTATATTTTTTGTCACTCAGGAAGTTGGTCCTGTCTTTCTCAAATCAGGATTGAAACAGTACATACAGCAAATGACACTGCCATCACAAGTGCTATGTGGAATGCTAGTACAAAGTAAAATTATATTGTATAAAACAGAATAAATTTGGCTACACTGTGTCATCAAAATTACTGTCGCGTGACTACAAAACATATTGAAAATAATCAGAATATTATTTATGTCAACAATCCAGACAAGAAACAAGATGGACGATAAGATACATCAAAATCAGTTTTATTTTGTGGCTAATGCGCAATTATTTGACAGCTCAGAATCGAATGAAATATTGCCGATGTCAAATACGGCTGTCAGCATAGTTGCTGCTTTTCACATTTTCATCCAAATCATCGGATATGCTATCTAAATAACTACAATTCTTGCTCATGGACATCACTAACATGAATAGTGAAACATCTATGATCGACTGCTGATTTGATTTTGCTAGAAAGTACAATTTTTCTTAATAGATATATGTAAACATGGTGTCAAACTGTTGGGAAATCTCCTGTCTATATCCGGGTATAATTTGACGAAGTTTCAGCGAAAAACTAGTGACATCTAGTGATTATTGTAGACACTAATGTAAAGCCCTGATACATCAGGGTTCAGGATCTATGAGGTTAAAGAGCAACATCGGGTTTGTGAGTTAGTGTTAGTGATAAGTTTGTGCTTAGTGAAAGAGAAGGGATATGGTGAAATAGAAGTCTGGTGGTCGTCTCAGTTACTTGAAAAAATGATACAACTTGAAGACTCAGAATAAAATATAAAAAAACGTGTTTTGTCTCAAGTAGT